>JADBJO010001443.1:225000-230000 GCA_016801955.1 Conus betulinus
CAGTCGTGTACTTCATGAAGAATGTTCTACATTAAGTTGCTCGTTTGGGAAACTCCAGTATATTTCTGTTATGTTCTCCGCACCATGAAAGGGGCAAAAAACATTGTTGACGCTTGAATCTTATGTGCGCGCGCGTGTGTGTGTGTGTGTGTGTGTGTGTGTGTGTGTGTGTGTGTGTGTGTGTGTGTGTGTGTGTGGGTGCGTGTGCGCGCGTGTGAGTGTTAGTGTGTGTGTGTGTGTGTGTGTGTGTGTGTGTGTGTGTGTGTGTGTGTTGCGCGCGTGTGTGTGTGTGTACTTGCGCGCATGCGCGCGTGAGAGTATTTGTACTTGCGCGTGTGCGTGTGTGCGTATGTGTACCTGTGTGCGTGCGTGTGTGTGTGTGTGTGTGTGTGTGTGTGTGTGTGTGTGTGTGTGTGTGTGTGTGTGTGTGTGTGTGTGTGATGTGCGCGCGCGCGCGTGTGTGCGTGTGTGTATGTGAGTGCGTGTGTGCGTGCATGGTTACATGCGTGCGCGCGCGCGCGTGTGTGTCTGTGTGTGTGTGTGTGTGTGGTGTGGTGTGTGTGTGTGTGTGTGAGTGTGTGTGTGTGTGTGTGTGTGTGTGTGTGTGTGTGTGTGTGTGTGTGTGTGTGTGTGTGTGTGTGTGTGTGTGTGTGTGTGTGTGTGTGTGTGTGTGCGCGCGCCCACGTGCGCGTGCGTGTCATCAAATCCTTTGGGCAGAGACACAAGATATCCGTTAAAAACTGAGGAACCTGTTTTACGTCGTGCTGATCGGATTCCATCCGCGGTGGATGATACTCTTTTCTTTCTGGAAGCAGTGCTTAGTTTTTGATACAGTCGGGTAGATTAATTTGAGGCTGTCGGGGACAGAGAGTTAAGGCTGTCGGGAACAGTGTTAAGGCTGTCGGGGACAGAGATTTAAGGCTGTAGGGGATAGAGATTAAGGCTGTCGGGGACAGAGAGTTCAGGCTATCGGGGACAGAAATTTAAGGCTGTCGGTGACAGAGTTTAGGACTGTCGGGGACAGAGATTTAAGGCTGTCGGTGACAGAGAGTTAGGCTGTCGGAGACGGAGAGTTAAGGCTGCCCGGGACAGAGAGTTTAGGCTGTTGGGGACAGAGAGTTTAGACTGTCAAGAACAGAGAGTTTAGGCTGTCAGGGACAGAGATTAAAGGCTGTCGGTGACAGAGTTTAGGCTGTCGGGGACAGAAATTTAAGGCTTTCAGTGACAGAGAGTTTAGGTTGTCGGGGACAGAGAGTTTAGGCTGTCAGAGACAGAGAGTGTAGGCTGTCGGGGACAGAGAGTTTGGGCTGTCGGGGACAGAGAGTTAAGGCTGTCGGGCACAGAGAGTTTATGCTGTCGGGTACAGAGAGTTTATGCTGTCGGGAACAGAGTTTAGGCTGGCAGAGACAATGAGTTAGGGCTGTCGGGGACAGAGTTTAAGGTTTTTCAGCGGCAGAGAGAGAGAGAGAGAGAGAGAGAGAGAGAGAGAGAGAGAGAGAGAGAGAGTGTGTGTGTGTGTGTGTGTGTGTGTGTGTGTGTGTGGTGTGTGTGTGATACTGTTGTCAGTTTCAATTTTAAAAAAAAAAAAAGAAAAGAAAGGGGAATCGCGGGACGGGGCAAAGAGACTCCATCTTTGAACAGGGCACAGGAGGTGGGATGGGGTAGTGGGCGGAGGTATGGGTGTCGGGAAATGGAGAATTGGGGTGAAACATTTTAGTGAGGCAGGGGACGGGGTGAGAGAATTGGAAAGGAAAAACAACAACAACAACAACAACAAAGATTGAGAAGAGGGCGTTGCCATCAAATATCAGTTCTCTTCCATTCCCTGCACGTTGCTGCATGGATTGATGTCCAGTGCCCGTGGACAGCAATACTTTCCTTGGTCCCCCACACACCTTCAGTATTGCCTACATCCAAGTTGCACAGCTTCCACCAGCGGTTTCAGCGCATGTTATTAATTCTAAATGGATCGACAAGGCAGACGAAAATAGGGAAAAAGAAAACCCACAAAAAAAACACGTTCACACTTCTAGTTTGCGTATATACTTAGTACACACGGGCTAAAGAAAATGAGAATGCGTGATTTCTTTTTTTTTTTTTTCTGTTTCAGCGTCGACAATATCTTTTCTTTTTAAATTTGGCGTGCTACGATGATATTGGATATACATCGTTATTGGTATGCTCGTGCGTGCTGCGACTCCTCCTCCTCCTCCTCCTCCTCCTCCTCCTCCTGCTACAACTACTACTACTACTGCTGCTGTTTGTTGATGACAATAAATCGCCGCCATCATAATAAATTAATCATGATAAATAATGCCATCGAATGCTATACTAGTAATACAATAACACTGGCATAAATAATACTATAATGTAACTATAAAATAATGTCATGAACAATATAATAATACTAATAATAATAATAATAATAATAATAATTAATATGTTTGATCTGTAGACTAGGGACAAGCGTGCCCGAACATCGGACCCCATCATAATATACAAGACTAATCATGTATACATAGCCATGACCGATGACATGAATCATATCATAATAGTAATGCAATCAACACTGGAACAATAAAGAATCACTATAACCCCACCACAATTTAACGATACACCAGATCATGATCAATGTACACTGTAATAAGCGGCTAATCCAAGAATAAGTGAATCCGACCCTCGTAAATCCGAGATAGATGAACTGAGGAGGCAGATTGTAATCCACTGTACAACTTGTACAACTCCCCACTGGACCATCGCGGACAATTCTTTTTTCTCTTTCCGCATTTGTAGTCCAACATACCGAGGACGAAACCACAGCAACCTATGAAATACAGAAACACACAGACAACGACACATAGACAATTGACAGATCAAACCTACCACACACACACAACACGTTCACACACACAAACACACACACACACACACAACATCACACACAACACACACACATATGCACGCCACGCCACGCACACACCGTCCACAACGCATTCACACACTACACAACACACACACACACACCCACACACACACACACACACACACACACACACCCCACACACACACCAGTACACTCACACACACACACACACACACACACAACACAACACACACACCACACACACCACACACACCACACACACATACTACATAGCAGATCACACCTATTGTGCGGGACTACACTGGTACGATCCAATAAAGCAAAACTGATGAGTAAAGCCTGTGTGTTTATTGACACGTACAAACGTTTTAGCCTGCTACCCCTCCCCTTCCACGGATGCCATCCCTCTTCTCATATGCCATTGCAATGGTTCCTGTTCCAATACAGCCAGAGCCCCATAGTGGAGAGAGAAGGTCACGGTATGAACACCAGGACAGAGACACATAGACATAGATGAACACACATTCATTTCTCTCTCTCTCTTCTCTCTCCTCTCTCTATCCTCTCTCTCTCTCTCCTCTCTTCTGTCTGTCTGTCTGTCCTGTCTGCTTTCTTTCTGTTTTGTCTGTTCTGTCTGTCTGTCCTGTCTGTCTGTCTCTCTGTCTGATCTCTCTCTCTCATCTCTCTCTCCTCTCCTTCTCTCTCTCCTCTCTCTCATCTGTCTCTGACAACAACACACGCTCAACGCACATATGCACATGCACTTGTGTGAGTGGTGTGCGTGCGTGCGTCTCTCTCTCTCTCCTCTCTCTCTCTCTCTCTCTCTATCCTCTATATCTGTCTGTGCTGTGTGTGTGTGTTCTGAACCTGGTTATTTAGGTGACGTGCGAGTGCTTCTTACCCAACATGTGCTTGTGTGTGTAAGTTTCGTGCGTGCGGTGCGTTGCGGTGGGTGCGTGCGTCGTGTGTTGTTGTGCGTGTGGTGGGCGTGCGTGTGTGTGTGTGGTGTGTGTGTGTGTGTGTGTGTGTTGTGTTGTGTGTGGTTGTGTGTGTGTGTGTGTGTTGAAGCATACATTGCTGGCCGGCTTAAGCTTACTGCCGATGGGTTCATCAGATGCATCATCATCATCATCATCATCATCGTCATACATCATCCTCATCATCATCTCATCATCATACATCATCATCATCATCACATCATCATCATCTTCTTCTTCTTCCTTCTTCTTCTTCTTCTTCTGTTTGCATTATTTACCATTATCACGTCATCATTATCGTCATTCTTATTATAATATATTTATCGCGCGTCGTCGTCATCATCACCATAATCACCATCATAAAATCATCATCATCATCATCAGCAGCAGCAGCAGCAGCATTCAAGCAGCGCAGCAAGCAGCAGCGCAGCATCATTATTTATTGTCATTACAGTCACCCATGTCATTACATCCCATCATTATTGCTATTATTATTATTATTATTATTATTATATAATATCATTATTATTGTTATCATTATCATTATATTATAATCAGCATTAATCATTATTTCACGTTTTCTATCAAAAGAAACCCGACAACAGCAGATAAAGCATCTTGACGATAGCCACATCAAAACAACACCAGCAATCCCTCTCCACAAAACCATATTGCACTAAACCTACTTTATCCCCAAACATCGATCCGATCACTCTTGCCAACACACCCACAGCGTCCCAGCTCACAACACACACACCACACACACACACACACACAACACACACACACACACACACACCACACACACCACACACACACACACAACACACCACACACACACCACACACACACACACACACACACACAGCAACCTACACTCACACACACACACACACACACGCACAACACAACACACACACAGCCACACACACACACACACACCACACCCACACACACACACACACACACACACCGTACACACACACTTCACTCACACACTGCTGCGTGCACACCACCACACACCACTACACACCACCACAAACACACCACACACACACACACCACATCACACAACTCACACCACACCACACACGTGGCGCCCCACTTCATTTGGTTTCTGCTTGTTTTCATTTCACGCT
>JADBJO010001443.1:232500-237500 GCA_016801955.1 Conus betulinus
TCAACGGTTTTGTATAACTTTGATGCACATATTGTTTTAAAACTCGGTTTTGGTTTAACATAAGTAAAAGCACCTCAAAATGAACAAGGATCTTCACAGAATTTCCTCGGCATATATTCACGCCGTAGATCCAGAAGTGCAGAACAACAACGTGAAAAGTGTAATTCCTCTTCATCTGCCGCTTTACATAAAGGACACAGCATATCAATGTTTTTAGTCTTTGTATAGCGGGTGCAGATGCACTTTGATATCCATAATTCCGAACCTGAATCTTGTCAGATAACTTTTGATATGCCTGTCAATATTAAGTGAAAGGTATTTCTCACAACTATCAGATGTTTTAAAAGTTCTGTAAAATCAATGTCGTCTCTACTCTGGATATTTTTCAAGTCAGTTTTGCCATCGATACTACCTACCAATCCTTGCCGTAACTGCTTAAAGAAAATCATTTTACATTTTCAACGCCTTCATTATATCCAGACGAATCCAAATCCATTATGAAACAAAAAGTCCCGAATGCCTGAAACCCATGACCTTTTACCACGCGATTCTAATGCTTAGAGCATATCATGTGCTTTATGATGTCCATCTTTCATCTTTCCCTCATCCATATTCGTAAAAATATCAGCCAGTATCTAATACACTGCATAGATGAATGATAATAGGATAACGATGTGTCTCCCCATAAACATATTCACTTGTGTCTTCATGAATATGAAAACCCCCCCCCCCCCCCCCCCCCCCCCCAGACACAATTTTTTGAGAGCAAACAAATGGACTTTTTTTTCTACATGAGCAGCAGATTTATCTAAACCCCAAATCTCAGCACTATGTTGGGCCACAGCTTGAACCTGGGCATCAGTTTTAGACACACTGTTATGGAACTACTATTCAACATTATTATAATTTTTGCAAGATTCACAGTAATGTATCTTTGCCGGCTCGCTAGATCATGGCAAGCAACTGTAAAACTTAAGCTAGTGGAGAAATACATGGAAAGATATTTATAGCAGTTCACACAGCAGCCATCGTTTGTTCATGAAAAAGAAACATCTTTCTCTCGCTGGCAAATTAACCACCTTTTCTGAAAACCCACAATGTTGCCACACACACACACACACACACACACACACACACCACACACACACACACACACACAGGAGAGAGAGGAGAGAGAGAGAGGGAGAGAGAGAGGAGAGAGAGAGGGAGAGAGAGAGGAGAGAAGAGAGAGAGGAGAGAGAGAAGAGAGAGAGAGAGAGAGATTTCGGTAACTTTTTTCCCCGAAGCATGTCAGCGTTCGAAACATTTGAATGTTAACTAAAAGATTTCCTGTAGGCGAAAATCCGTCTCATTTGTCAGAGTTCCAAAGGGAAAAAAAAGAGGATTGGTTTACCTGTTTTCTCTGTCTTCATCTAGGTCATTTTATGTTTTCTTGCACGTGGACGGTGCTTCTGTTTTGATATTGTGCTGACCCTGAAAAAAAAAAACAAAAAACAAAAACAAAACAAAAAAAAATAGATAAAACACAAGGGGATCGGCAAACGATTTACATCTGTTTGCGTTAGAATGGAAACGTAGTGCATGAACATTCAAAACGGGATTGAGGCAGAATACGTCGCTGTCGGTATGTGCACGCGTGCGTGCGTATGCACTCAGAAGCACGTTTATATGCATTACACGAGTGTGCATCTTAATGTTGCCTGTATCTGTTTGTCTGCGTTGTTGAATGACGTTTTTCTTCTTCCTTATCTGGATATACATTTAGTGGAAAAGAAATGCAAGTCAGGGACGAAAAGAGCGAGGAGGTGAGAAGCGAACGGCAAGCTAAACACTAAATGCTTACAATAAGCACAATTATAGACAGCAGTGTAGCTGTATTGATTGATATCAACTGATGCCTGTATCAACGCTTGGCATGTATGCCTACCTCTGGTTGACCTGCCGATACAGAATAACTCTAAGCAGTGGAAGTACAGAGTTCAGTGAGTTCACTTTCAGTCCGAGTGAGGATGCTTCGCGCGTGAAGAGCAAAATGAGAAATACTGCTGACGTTACGGAAATCAAAATGATTGGGGAGGGAGGGGGAGGGAGAGGTGTCCCTAGGTGCCTCGGTCCCTCGAGAGTCGAGTTTTTGCTATTTGCCATGTTTGAATGGACGTAGGTTTTTGTGGACGACTTGATTGATTAGTACAAAGGACTGTGGAGCGTGATGACAGCGGTCTGAATTGATTATTGCCAAGCGCTGTGTTCTTTCCCCTAAAAATAACTTGATGAGGAAAACGACTGCTCCTCCTATCGATACTTCTTCATCCGTCTGTCTGTCTGTGTCTGTCTGTCTGTCTGTGTCCGTCTCTCTCTGCTTTGTGCGTCTGTGAGGCTGAAAACTGGGGTGTTGTTCGTCTTTCCTTTCTTTCTCAGTCGGTATATACCTGAGCAAGGAAGAATGTAACGGCAGGGGAAAGGAGGAAAGGGACCGACATGTGTGTGTGTGTGTGTGTGTGTGTGTGTGTGTGTGTGTGTGTGTGTGTGTGTGTGTGTGTGTGAAGCTTAACAGTTTTCGCTTTTTGGGTTTTTTTTAAAACGTTTTATTTTCTTTTGTTGCTGCTAAACAGAAGAAAAATACAGCAACAGCAAGAATCAGTAATTAGATATAAAAGCAATCCGAAAATGAATAGATACATAAATAAATGAGTGAATGAATAAATAAGCAAATACATAAATGAAAAATTAATGAGACAAACAAACAAAAAAGAGGATACAACCTCAGTGTCGCCTCATCAGTTTGTACTTTTGATAGACACGGCTTCACGTTCCATCCAGTAGATTCTTGTCACAACGGTTCGCACCTCAGCTTAGTTCTGGGTTGAACGTTCGATAAAAAAAAAAAAAAAAAAAAAGAAGAATAAACTCTGGGTATCGAGGAAATATAATGTCAGAATGGAAGCATTTTATGTATACACACTAAAGTGAGAAATGATGGAAATTTTATGGGAAAACGAAGTGCAGGCGAGTTTTTTTATCCCTAGCGTTCCTCGTGATTTTAAACTGTTTTGCTGTTGGCGATGGTTTGTGATATTGTTGTTGTTGTTGTTGTTGTTGTTGTTGTTGTTGTTGTTCTTTCTTCTTCTTCTTTCTTCTTCTTCTTCTTCTCTTTCTTCTTCTTCTTCTTCTTTCTTCTTCTTCTTTTTTTGTTGTGTTTTTTTCACTACATGATTCTGTGGAGTGCAAATTTCACGTGTTTTGATTCCATTATGGTCAAATGGACTGTCTATGATGTGTGTGCGTGCGTGCGTGCGTGCGGTTCGAGCGTTTGTGTGTGTGAGTGAGTGAGTGTGTGTGTGTGTGTGTGTGTGTGTGTGTGTGTGTGTGTGTGTGTGTGTGGTGTGTGTGTGTGTGTGCGTGCGTGTGTGTGTGTGTGTGTGTGTGTGTGTGTGTGTGTGTGTGTGTGTGTGTGTGTGTGTGCGTGTGTGTATATATATAGTATATATATATATATATATGTGTGTGTGTGTGTGTGTGTGTGTGTGTGTGTGTGTGTGTGTATGTGTGTGTGTGGTGCGTGCGTGTGTGTGTGTGTGTGTGTGTGTGTGTGTGTGTGTGTGTGTGTGTGTGTGTGTGTGTGTGTGTGTGTGTGTGTGTACGTGAAATTAGGAGACACATTAACATAATCCTAGTAAGCACACTGTGAGGGTGCTCCCCGTTCTCTCTCTCTCTCTTTCTCTCTCTCTCTCTCTCTCTCTCTCTCTTCTCTCTCTGCCTCCACCCTCTCTCTCTCTCTCTCTCTCTCTCTCTCTCTCTCTCTCTCTCTCTCTCTCCTCTCTCTCTCTCTCTCTCTCTCTCTCTCTCTCTCTCTCTCTCTCTATGTCAGTCAGTCGTCTTTGTCTCTGTCTGTTTCTGTCTGCCTGGTCTCTGTCTCTCTCTCTCTCTCTCGCTCTCTCTCTCTCTCTCACACACACACACACACACACACACACCACACACACGCGCGCGCGCGCGCGCGCGCGCGCGTGCGTGCGAATCACACATTACGCACAGATTTCGCATGCATGTTGTATGTGTTTGTGCTGTGCAAGCTTACACACACGCATGTACGTATGTATGCATGCGTGCGAATGTGTGTGCACGCGCATGTGTGTGAGTGCGTGCGTGCGTGTATGTGTATGTTGTGTGTGTGTATATGGAGGGGGGGGGGGTGTTGAAAGGGGGGGGCAACGCGCGCGTTCGTGGGTGAATGTATGTGTGTGTGTGTGCGTGCTTGCATCCGTGTGTGTGTGTGTGTGTGTGTGTGTGTGTGTGTGTGTGTGTGTGTGTGTGTGTTAGTGTGTGCGCACGCCTGCATGCGTGCGTTCGTGCGCTCGCGTTTTGTGCGTGCGCGCGCATGTTCGTGTGTGTGTGTGTGTGTGTGTGTGTGTGTGTGTGTGTGTGTGTTTGCGCATTTGTGTGTGTGTGTGTATGTGCGCGCGCTCGCTTGTGTGTATGTGTATGCGTGTGTAGGTGTGTTTGTGCTGCTGTGCGTGTGTGCGTGCGTGCGTGCTTGCGCGAGATTGCATTTACGTGTATGTGTAAGTGTGAGGAACGGAGAGAGTTCATTTATCAAATGGAAATGTAAAGTTGCCGAATTATCTCTGTTTTCCTCGGAATACATTAAAGTTGTGGCAGGTTTAATGCGGTTCTGAGACTCGTGTCTGGTCTAAGAATGAAGACATGCAGAAGAACAGTAATCGGTTTGGAGACAGGCGAACATGCAGGGCCCAGAGTCTGATACTTGCCCACCGGCATGGTCTATCCCAAATGTTGTACTTGTTCGTCTTCGTGTTGTCTTTACGTAGTTATCATAAGGATGGGATAGTCACAGTCAAAGTCAAACTATTTTTTTCTGTCAGGCCATTGGCTCATAAACATACGTGAGTTACGGTCACCGTTACGCATGCAGTAGAAATGCCTACACAGATATAGCTTGAAACGGTATGCAGTTGGGATTGGCATGTTCAACCCTTTAC
>JADBJO010001443.1:242500-247500 GCA_016801955.1 Conus betulinus
TGACCTTCAAAACGAAACGAACACAACAGGGATCGGCACACGAACTCTGTATGTCTGCGCAAGAGTCGAGACGTCATGCACGCACGTGGAAAGCGGAAAGCAGGTGGATTCTGTGGAAATGAACGTAAGATTTGGTTTCCGTTTAGTGCTTTTGTGAGTTGAGATGTGGATTCTTGTGTTTTAATGCTGGACAAAAAAGGGAAACGAAGGAGGAAAAGCTCGTAGGTACTTTGGAGAGTTTGGGGGCCTGTTGAGTGTGTTCTGTGTGCCTTCACTTTTAATTAGGACTTCAAAGCAGGAATTGAAAAGACTCAAAATCCATGGTGACCGATTCGTTGGAACAGAATTGCGAGTTCGAAAGATCAACCTCCCTCCCACTGCCTGTGTATCTTTTTGTCTGTGTCTGTCTCTCTGTCTCTCTCTGTTTCCCCCTCTCCCCCCTCTCTCCCTCCTTCCCTCCCTTTCTCCTTCTTTAATTCTTGTGTCTCTGTCTCTGTGTCTCTCAGTCTCCCTCCCTCCCTCCCTCCCTCCCTCTCTCTCTGTGTGTGTGTGTGTGTGTGTGTGTGTGTGTGTGTGTGTGTGTGTGTGTGTGTTTCCCCACCCATCTTGTCCTCACACAGAGAAAGAATCCTTTCTACGACACTCCATTGCGAATTAGAATCAAGTTGAGGTCGTGGAAATACAACAATCTTTTTTGTTTGTTTTATTTTATATTTGAACGGAAAGATGGCGTGGGTGAGGTAGGTGAGAGAAAAGAGACAGACAGACAGACAGACAGAAGGACTGTGTGTGAGGGGTGTTGGTCGTTGGGAGTGTATGGAGTCACCGACATGTTTCAGAAGACAGAAACATCAGACAGAAACTTTCATCACTACCCCCACCCCCACCCCCACCACACGCACACGCACACACCCTTCCTAAACAACTCAACGATTTTCTGTGGGCGAAAATCGATCTCATGTGTTTGAGTTCCAGACGGAAAATGAGGATCCGTTTACCTTTTTCGCTTTTTTTTTTTTCTCTCATCCACGTCATTTTAGTGTTTGCGTGACTGTTTCTGGTGTTCCTAAACTCTTCGATTGTACTGACCTTCAAAAACAACAAAAACACATGGAATCGTCAAACACCGTCGATCCGTTTGCTTAAGAGCCCAGACATAGTTCATAAACATTAGAAGCGGAAACCAGGCAGATGTTACAGAAACGGACGTTACGTCAGGTTTTCGTTTTCGTCTTTGTGTGTGTGTGTGTGTGTGTGTGTGTGTGTGTGTGTGTGTGTGTGTGTGTGTGTGTGAGCGCGCGCGTGTGTTTTGTGAGTTTAAAATGTCGACTCTTTCTTAAAAGCCAGCCAGAAAAAAAGGAAATGAATGAAGGAAACCTTGTGAGATACTTTGAGTTCTGGGCGGGCAGAGTGTGTTTATTGTTTTGCCTCCATGGTTTTCTCAGAGAAGGAAGCTAAACAGCCTATTGTCAGTGGGGACTGATTTTGTAGAGCAGTTTTATGATGGAAAGACCTGCCAGCCTACCCCCCTCCCCTCTCTCTCTCTCTGTCTCTGTCTTCGTCTGTCTGTCTGTCTGTCTCTCTCACTCTCTTCTAGTTGTTCCCATCAATGTTTTCTGCATATACAGAAAGAAATCTTATGACAGTTCATTTCAAATCAGGATTATGATGAGATAGTGAAACATAAAACAAACAAAAAAAAATCATATTTAATCTGAAGATAGCGTGTGCAAACGAACGAGCGAGCTAGCGAGAGAGAGAGAGAGAGAGAGAGAGAGAGAGAGAGAGAGAGAGAGAGAGAGAGAGAGAGACAGACAGACAGACAGACAGACAGACAGACAGACAGAATGAGAGAAGGACTGTATGTGAGAGGCAATGGTCGTAAGGGATGTATGAAGTCAATGGCATATTTCAGAGGACTGCAAATCAGTAAGAAACTGCGATCACTCTTCACCCCCCCATATCTCCCCAAAACAAGTTAGAAATGAGTCAATTCCACTAAACGATTCCCTGTGGGTGAAAATCAATCTCATCTGTCTGCGTTCCAGACGGAAAAAAGAGGATCAGTTTATCTTTTTTTTCTGTACAAACTCATCTACGTTATTTAGTGTCTGCATGGATGTTTCTGGTGTTTCTACTCTGTTTGTACTGCTGACTTTCAAAACACAATGAAGACGTGGGATCGGCTTACGTATTTGATTGATTTGCTTAAGAGCCCAGACATAGTTCGTAAACATGAAAAGCGGAAACCAGGTAGATTTTATTGTAATGAATGTAACCTCTGGTTTCCGTCAGGTTTTGTTTGTTTGTTTGTTTAAGTCAAAATGTCGTGTCTTAAAAGAAACAAAAACCAGGAAATGCAGGGGGAAAGCTTGTGGATAGTTGGACGAGTTCTGGCGGGTGCAGTGTTTTTTTTTTTTTTCTTGCATTCAGAATTATTTTCTTAGCATGGGAAGAACTTAAAGGCCTAAAGTCAATGGGAATTGATTGTGTAGAACAGTGTTATGATCGAAAGACCACCCCCCTCAACACACTTCTCTGTCTATCTCGCTGTCTGTCTGTCCTTCTGTCTCCTCTCTCTCTCTCTCTCTCTCTCTCTCTCTCTCTCTCTCTCTCTCTCTCTCTCTCTCTCTCTCTCTCTCTCTCTCTGTTTGTCTGCTTGCTTACCTGTCTGTCTGGATCCATGTCTTCTCTTCCACCCCACCCCCCAACCCCCTCTCTCTCTCTCTCTTTGTCTGCCTGCCTGGCCTATCTGTCTGTGTGTCTTCTCTCTCTATCTCCCCTCCTCCCCCTTTCTTTCTGTCTGCCTGCTTGTGTCTGTCTGTCTGTCTGTCTGTGTCTGTCTGTGTCTGTATGTATGTCTCTCTCTCTCTCTCTCTCTCTCTCTCTCTCTCTCTCTCTCCCCCCCCCCCCCCTCTCTCTCTCTGTTTTTACCCCTTTATTATGTCTTCAAAATACAAGCACAAACAAACAAAGAAACCTAACAAAACAAACCTTTTTGTGACTATTCACTGTGAATGTCAGGATTAACTTGAGTACAGCTTCATGGTTGAACTGAAAAAAAATAGTGCATGCAAGAGAGAGAGAGAGAGAGAGAGAGAGAGAGAGAGAGAGAGAGAGAGAGAGAGAGAGAGAGAGAACTTTTTAATCCGAAGCATGTCAGCGTTCGAAAGAGTTGAATGTTAACTAAAAGCCTGTAGGCGAAAATCCGTCTCATTTGTCGAGTTTCCAAGGGGAAAACAGAGGATTGGTTTACCTGTTTTTTTTTCTGTCTTCTTCCTGGTCTTTTAATGATTTCTTGCATGTGGACTGTGCTTCTATTTTGATATTGTGTTGACCCTCAAAACAAACAAACAAACAAACAAAAGCAAACAAACAAACAAAAAAATGAAATACGAGGGGGTCGGCAAACGAATTACATCTATTTAAGTTAGAGTGGAAATTTAGTGCATCAACATTCAAAAGCGGTTTGAGGCAGATTTTATGGAATTGAATCTGATGTCTGGTTTTTTGTCAAGGCAATCATGAACTGAAATGTCAAGTTGTTGTTATTGTTGTTGTTTTTTTTTCAACCAGAAAAGGTAAATGAAGGAGTCCAAGCTGGTGGACATTTTGATGAGTTTTGGATCGGCAGAGTGTTTTGTCGGCAAAATAGGAAATTAAAAAGCTTGGGGATATATTCTCTAGAATAAAATTGTGATTGAACGAAAGAGCAGCCCCCCCCCCCCCCCCCCCCCTCTTCCCCACGCCGCCCTCCTCTTTTTCTGTTTGGAACACACCTGAGATTGATCTTTGCTCAGTCTCTCTCTCTCTCTGTCTCTCTCTCTCTCTGTCTCTGTCTCTCTCTCTCTCTCTCTCTCTGTCTCTCTCTCTCTCTCTGTGTCTCTCTCTCTCTCTCTCTCTCTCTCTCTCTCTCTCTCCCATTTATATTTTTTCTAAAACAGACAAATAAGCCTATTCAAGACAATTTATTTCAAGTAAAGATTAAGCTGAGTGTGTGCGGAAGCGCAACAATTCCATATTTAAACTGCAAGATAACGCTTTACAAGAAGTGTGAGAGAGAAGAAGAAGAAGAAGAAGAGAGAGAGAGAGAGAGAGAGAGAGAGAGAGAGAGAGAGAGAGAGAGCTGAGGTGGGGGTTGGGTTGATGTTCGTTGGAAGTGTATTAGAGTCGGTGACGAATTTCAGTGGATCCATCGTCCAGCAACAAATTTTAAAACAATGATGACGTTTTTCTCGAAACAAGTTAACGTTCGAAAGGGATACATTTCACCGATTTCCTATGGGCAAAACTCAATCTTAGGTGAGTTCCAAATAGAAAAAGAGGATCGGTTTTACCCATTTATCCGTACTCTTCTATGACTGTTTGCACGTAGTATGTTTTTCTATTCTGTCTTGCTGACCCTCAAAGCAAAAAAAAAAAAAAAACCGCACTAACAGAATCACCAAATGAACTTGATCGGTCTGCGTAAGTGAGGAGCCTTAATGCATAAACGTTAAAAACAGACCTCAGGCAGATTTCATGGGAAGGGACTGTAAGCTTTGGTGTCCATCGCTGTATTTATGAGTTTAGATGTAGCTGTGTAAGGCAGACAAAAGGGCAGTGAATTGTGTGAATTGTGTGTGTGGGGGGGGGGGGGGGGGGGGGGGGGGGGGCTCCTCTCTCTCTCTCTCTCTCTCTCTCTCTCTCTCTCTCTCTCTTTCTCTCTCTCTCTCTCTCTCTCTCTCTCTCTCCAATTTATTGTGAATCAGGATCAAGTTGAATAAGTAAAAATACATCAATTTTATCCTTGAACTGAGAGAGAGAGAGAGAGAGAGAGAGAGAGAGAGAGAGAGACAAAAGACAGACACACAGACAAGCAAAACAGACAGACAGAGACTGACTGATAGAGACAGAGCAAGAGACAGAGAAACAGACAGACAGGCAGAAGAAGAAGAAGAAGAAGAGAAGAAGAAGAAGAAGAAGAAGAAGAAGAAGAAGAAGAAGAGAAGAGAGAGAGA
>JADBJO010001443.1:255000-270000 GCA_016801955.1 Conus betulinus
CTGGATCCCCTTGCACACAGTCAGTCAGTAGCTGTGATATCAGCAAAGGCTTTATCACTTGCACAAAAATTCACTTCCCCTGAACACGCTGAATGAATTTCCGAGAGGCTTTAAGGCTTTATCACTGAATTGGTAATAGCGAAAGGCTTTATCACTGAATTGGTAATAGCGAAGGTATCACTGAATAGCGAAAGGCTTTATCACTGAATTGGTAATAGTAAACATGCATTGTCCATAGTCATCGTCTGTCTTTGCGTGAGACTGAGTTAACACTAGTCTCATTGTCTCCCTTTGTCCGATCACCTCCTCATAGTCCACTGGGATTTGCAGCGCGCACTAATCGTCCGTGAGAGGAGATTGCACAGCAGATACGGCAGGCCGGAACAATGCCTCTTGAACACGCGGTCTCTGGTTTTTGCATCGTATGGCTTTCGACTGACAGCAAAAGATAGGATCAGTGACGCTTGACTGAATGATTACCACTATGAAACGGGAGACGAGAGATCGGAGGAGGGCGGGTACGGGGCTGGGAGGGAGATTGTTAGACTGGACTTCTAACCTGTGCCGTTGTGGAGTGCGCGCTTTCTCTCTCTCTCTCTCTCTCTCTCTCTCTCTCTCTCTCTCTCCTCTCTCTCTCGATTTTCTCTGTAGTGCATCGCAATACCCCAATGACCATGACAATGGAATAGTGGACGGGATTGGATTTTGGGGGGAGTTATTGGGAAACGATCGCATGTGAGCTCTTCTTACGTGCTTGTGTGATTATAAGGCATGAGACTGGAATGGTTGGGACTGAAGAGATGGGTGTGGTAGTGGGGATGGGTGGAAGGGACGATCTTTTAACTGGATTTGATTGTTCACATGGGAGTTAGTTTTTACTGTGAAATATCAGTTCCTTGAAATGAAAAAAACACACACACACGCACACCCGAAGGTGCGGGTGCGAGGGATCCAGAGAAGTGCTATTCTCAACTGCCGAACCAACCAGCTGGGAACAATCCTGCACTACGCTTGGAGGCGTTCGCTGTGTTCATCATTAATTAAACCTGTACACTTCAGTGAAGTCATGTACTAAGTCGCACGAATACTCCACCTTCCCTCCACACTTGCCCTGATGGTTTGCTTGGAGACGATGTGCCAAATACTGGGGCCTCTTCCTAAACTTAGTCACCCCACCTACAGTTTTTTTTTTTTTCTCCAGGGAGCAAGGTTTGAACATGCTACGGTTTTGGACTCTGCCACAAGGAGAGATCGTTTTCCTAACGCAATCAGACTTTGAATGAGGCGAGTTGAAACGATCGACATTTGCTCTTTCGGGGAGTTTCGTTTGTTTAGATTTGTTCTGACTGATGGCACAACTCATCTGGGAAAAATGGACTTTATAATGCTGAACATTTAAGTAGTAGGGGAAAACAAGTGCAGGTTAACAATTCTTCCATCAGTATAGTAATGACTTGGCAAATGGACTTTATTGATAGATCATCTCAATTCAAATGTACAGGTATGTCTCTATTTCTTATAGGCAAGTATACGAATCGATGTTGATTACAGATAATGCTTGTTTAGGAAATCTGAAATGAGGTAGGGAACAGTAATAACAATGTCGTAATCAGCATTCGTTTGGAGTTACGGCTCTGTAATTATTTCACCATGGGAGAAAGAGTTATTCAACTGTTCCGATATGAACAAAAGTGGGCGTCTAACAAACAAGTAGAGTGTTTCTCTATTCAGCACATACTGACCCGTTATTGCAGTAAGGGCGGCCCAATATAGGGAATAGTTCATATGTCGATTTTGGTCGAAATACTGATCGATTTAGGAAGAACAAGAGCCTATATTTCCTATCACCCGCCACGATAGTGGCAGGGGTGCGGGGTGTGAAGAGGAGAGAGGGTGGGGTTGACAGAGATGTCATCCGTCTGTCTATCGGTCCAAGGCTTTGAGGTCAAGGATTTCTTGGCTTGTTTTGTCTGGTTGTTTTGATGTTTCTTTCTTGGACGCTACTTCATGGAAACGGATGAAATATAGTTTGTACAATATATACATATGCAAACCAGCTGGAAATGATATAGATTGGGTTCGAAAATTGTTCTTGGAAGATTTCTTTTTGGAAGAGATACAGATGCAGGTCATGCATGTCACATCGCAAAATGAGACACGAACGCTATGGAATGTCTAGGTAAGAGTGGCATGCTTTGTCATGAGCGAACCTTCATCATAGACAATAATGATTATGCTGAGATAGTACCAATGGCCAAGTCTACAGTAAACGAAGATAGGTAGCCTGTCTGTCCATGCTGTGTAAAGTATTCCTTCATTTTCTGCCCCGACCGGCTCCTACCCAGAGTTGACTTAGCTACGGGCTCAATTAGGAAGACTGGGATTACACAGTCGAGTTTCATCCACTGAATGGATGCGTCTCTGAGAGTGTTGCTCAAAATTCCTGACCGACACTGCAGATGTCTGTATCTGTCGGGCCTGGTTAACCCCGGGATATGTTATGAAAAATAAGCGCATAATACAGCCCTGCCATGCAGTCTCTGACCGGAATGGAAAACCGTCGCCTCATGTTCATCATCCTTATTCTAATCGAGCAGTATTTTAAAAAAGTACTAAATTCCGTGGCCGTTCATGACCTGTTTTCATGGTGGCTTCAGTTCCCATGTCCTGTCCACGTCTATGGGCCTTGATTTGATTCCGTCGGGGTCACCGGTAATGGCGAGTTCATTGAGGCTGTTGTTGGACGGACGTGGGAGCTGCACAAGGAAGGAGAGCTCACTCACGCCGGCTCCGCGACTAAGCAATCATTGTCGTCAGCAGGGGGCTTAGTAGGTGGTGTCCTGCGTATGTTTGGATCAGAACAGGCGCCACTGAACATCACCGAAGTGACTCGGCAGCAGTACAGTGTCTGCTCTGATGGGATTCCTCTTAACTACTTGACGTTATCTGCTCTCTGTAGATCGCCGGTGCCGGGGCTGCTCCAGGCCGGACCGGACCGTAGCTGTGGACGGGGGATCGGAATGAGCGGCGGCGTGGGTGCAATGCCACTGAGGTGGCACAGAAGATGGGACGGAAAAAAAGTATTCCTTAAAGTGACAGAAGTATGTTGCCAGTGCCTGAATTTCAGCCTCTGCCAACACATCCATCAAGGCCCATGGTTCACAGCTGTCTGGATTGATAGCTGACCAGACCAATGGTACTCTCCCACACAACGGTTTCACATTAATCGTAAACAGATGACTTCACTGCAGAGGTATATAACGACATCTAACCCAACCCCTAATGTTTCTTTCTTTATGTTCTTCTTCGCCCATGTATCGGACCTATAACTATCAAGACTTTGTGGCTACTACTGAAGAGAGAGAAGGTACAAGCTTTCTCTGGTGACTTGAACGAACATGTTTCAGTGTTCTAGTAAAAAAAAAAAAAAACCCGACTTCATTTTATTCTCTATCAGCCGAGATGTTCCCTTTAAAAAGAGTTCAAGAAGCCCTGCAAAGGAGGCATCAGCTTGCTGTAGCATGCTTTATCCTGTTTCAACCACCATTAAACACATTTCAAATGATTTCTTCTTCCTTTTAAGAATACAAATATATTTCTATGAATCGTGGTTTTTGACCGTTTGATTTTATGTTTATCCATGGGTGTTTTGTATCTGTTGCTACTTTTGTTTTGATTACTCTATGTCCTGAATGCATTTTGAAAAAAAAAAAAAACAAATTCTGACAATAATAACGGTGTTCCCAATATCGCAGAGGTGTCGTTCAATTTTGAAGACCCTTCTAAGGTTGGACCGTTTCTTGAAAAATCAATAGCATTTGAACTAAAATTTTAAGACGAATACTGATGATAATTGCTCTGCGGAAAACGTTTCAAGGTATTGTGTGAAACCGTCTGGCACCTTCGCTGTTGTCTTGCAATTTGACCATTACAAAGCAAACTGACCATTGGAAAAAAGCCCAATACTGGCAAGGCTTCCTTAACTGAAGGAAAAAGAGTCTCTCTCTCTCTCTCTCTCTCTCTCTCTCTCTCTCTCTCTCTCTCTCTCCCTCGATCATCATCATCATCATCATCATCATCATCATCATCATCATCATCATCCTTCTCAGCAGCAGCAGCAGATAGAGCAGCAGCAGCAGCATTCTATCTCTATCTGTCTCTCCCTCTCACTCATTCTCTCTCTCTCTCTCTCTCTCTCTCTCTCTCTCTCTCTCTCTCTCTCTCTCTCTCTCTCTCTCTCCCGGCCCCCGCTCTTTCTCCGTACCTCTCTGTCTCTCTGTCTATGTCTCTCTCTGTCTCTCTCACTGTCTCTCTCTGTCTCTCTCCGTCGTCTGTCTGTTCATCTGTCTGTCTGTCTGTCTGTCTGTCTGTCTGTCTGTCTGTCTCTCTCTCTCTCTCTCTCTCTCTCTCTCTCTCTCTCCATCCTTCCATGACCAACATCAGGAACACCACTGAACAAAGGGATCAAGAGCACAGCTCAATAACGTTGAATGGCATGTCTTCAAATCGTGGACTGTGACCGACAGCAGTGACAGGACCGGTATTGTTTGACGAGGTATTATTTTCAACAAACATCAAACGTGGAAGGAGAAAAAAGTGGAGAGGGGATGTGGCTGTCATACACGGCTCACTAACCTGTGTACCTGTAGTGGTGGTGGTTGTGGTGGTGGTGATGATGGTGGTGGTAGAGAGGTGGTGGTGGTGGTGTGTGCGTGCGTGTGTGTGTGTGTGTGTGTGTGTGTGTGTGTGTGTGTGTGTAAGTGTGTGCGTATGTGTGTGCGTGTGTGCGTGTGTGTGTGTGTGTGTGTGTGTTATTATGAACAATTTAGTAGTGGGGGGAAAACAAGTGCAGGCTAACAATTCTTCCGTCATCATATCAATGGGTTGGCAAAGATTTGAAGAAACGAAAGAAAAAAAAAAGAGGGGTGGGGGGTGGGTGGGTTCAGAGACGGGAAAGAGAGGAATGAAATGAGAACAAAGAATTAGGAATCCTAATTAGGAGTGTATAAATAAATAAATAAATAAAGAAATAAATAAAGATAGATACATACATACATACATACATACATACATACACGTGATAATGCGTTTTCAGGCTGACCATTGGAGTCTTATTGGGCAGAGGGAAGCGCATATGATAGTGAAGCATGATGGGCGTACTGGGGTTTGGGAGTGGAAGCAATGCGTCGTATGGGTGGGTGTATTGGGACAGAGGGGGGCACAGATGCAGGGCACAACATGGGTAGACGCGGGCGGCGGGCGTGGATGCAGGGCGTAACATGGCTGGGCGAACTGGAGGAGAGGGGTACAACGGATGCAGCGTTCAAAATGGATGGATGTAAAGACGAAGGGGTGTGGGTGTATGTGAATGTACATGGGTGGAGTTATGGGGAAGAGGGAACATGTAAGCAGGGCATGACATGGGTGAGTGTGTCGTGGAGTGGGGGAAGGAGCATGAATGCATGATGTGACATAGATGGGCGAACGCAGGGGGTGTGCTAGATGGGAGGAGATGAACGTACGCAGGTTGTGACATGTATGGGCACAACTGAGAGGGGAGTATCGTGGAGTGAATGCAGGATATGAAGGGGCACGGTGGACGTAGATGCATAGTATGCAATGGGTACAGCATAACTGAAGGGCGGGGGTAAAGGGGTTTTGGATGCAGTGTACGACAAGGTGGCGGGTATGGAGGACACGTATACAGCCTACGACATTTGTGGTGGTACAGCGGTCACGCCCCCTCTGCCCGAATGCTCCCGTCCATGTAAGCCCTTCATCATCACCACTACTGCCCCAAAGCGCCCACCAAATCATGCCGTTCATCTGCGTTCCCTCTGTCCGAATACGTCCTCCATGCCACGCCCACTCGTCCCTTCTGCCTAATACGCCCATCCTATCACTCTCTTTATCCGCGTTCCCTCTGCCACAATACGCCCATCATGTCATGCCCTTCATCTGCCCCTGTGCCCCAATACACCCACCCACGTCACGCCCGTCATCATCCTCGCCCCCTGTGCCCAGTACACTCACTATGTCACACCCTTCGTCTGCTCACCCTCTGCCCCAATACGCCCACTCGCGTCACACACGCCCTGAATCCATGCCCCCTCTGCCCTAATACGCCCACCCACGTATTGCTCTTCATCCGCGCCCGCTGTACCCCCAATATGCCCGCCACGTCAAGACCTGCACACACGCCCCTTTGTCCCGATACGGCCACCCACGCCACGACCTTCATTTGCCCCTTCTGCCCCGATACGGCCACCCACGTCACGCCCTTCATTTGCCCCTTCTGCCCCGATACGGCCACCCACGTCACGCCCTTCATTTGCCCCCTGCCCCTTCTGCGGCCACCCACGTCACCCCTTCACGGCCACCCACGTCACGCCCTTCATTTGCCCCTTCTGCCCCTTACGGCCACCCACGTCACATTTGCCCCTTCTGCCCCCACGGCCACCCACGTCACGCCCTTCATTTGCCCCTTCGTCCCGATACGGCCACCCACGTCACGCCCGATCACGGCCACCACGTCACGCCCTTCATTTGCCGTCTGCCCCGATACGCCACCCACGTCACGCCCTTCATTTGCCCCTTCTGCCCCGATACGTCCCCCCACGTCACGCCCTTCACGGCCACCCACGTCACGCCATTCATCCGCCGTCTCTGCCTTTCATTCATGTCACGCCCCGAATCCCCCCCCCCCCCCCCCCCCCCCCCCACACTCCCTTATCCTTCCCATGTCAGGCACTGAAAATCCCCCCACCCCCTCAATTGTCCCACCCATGTTCACTCCCTGATATTGATGCACCCCCCCTTCCCCCGTACCCCAAACCATTCCGCCACCCATGGCACGTCCTGCATGCGCGACCGTTGTACCTGATCATGTCATACGCTGTATCCACGCCCTTCATCCGCGCCCCCCTCTTCCAATTACGCCCGTCCTGTACGTCACATTCCGCATCGACGCCCCCCACCCCACCTCCTCCCTTACACTCACACATGTCTGTCCCAGAAATCTTCATTTCAACTTTACCCACTCATCCATGTCTTGCCCTGATCTATGAGCGTCCTGTACACCCGCCCATATCACGCCCTGCATCCTCCCCATCTATGTCATGCTCTGAAATACACGTCCCCGTACACAAATCCATGTCGCGCCCTGAAATCAGCCTCCCCCACCCTTCTGCTACCCCACCCACGTCAGGTGCTGATCTCCCCCTCCTACCCCCTACCTCCCCCCCCCCCCCCCCCCCCCCCCCCTCCCCCCCCCCCCCCCCCCCCCCCCCCCCCCCCCCCCCACCCCCCCCCCCCCCCCCCCCCCCCCCCCCCCCCCCCCCCCCACGCATTTCCACTTATGCCATGCCCTGAATTCGACCACCCCAACCCTCACCTGTACCCAAACCTTTATCATGATCTGAAATCTTGGCCCCTTACCCCCATCCATGTGAAGCCCCAAAGTCTCCACTCAATGTAATCCCATCAATGTCACACCTGCATCCACGCCGCCTCTGTCTTCACCCATGTTACGCCCTGCATTCACACTCCTACCCCCCCCCCCCCCCCCCCCCCCCCCCCCCCCCCCCCCCCCCCCCCCCCCCCCCCCACACACACACACACACACACACTCTCATGTCATGCTCTGTACCTGCCCAAACATCTGCTCCAACAACATCTCTTGCACCGCCCCACCCTATTCCCCACTCATGTCACGCCTGAAATCCACGTCCCCTTATACTTTATACCATATATACATACTTTATATGTTAGAGCATGATATAGGTGGGGGTGAAGGGCAGGGAACGCGCGACATGTGTGGACTTACAGGGTGCACAGATTACAGACCCTAACATTCGTGCTTCCCGTGCCAAGACCCATGTCACGCCCTGAAATCGCACCCCCAACCATCTCACTCCTTTACCCCCAGTCAGGTCAAGCATTGAGATCCGCAACTCCTCCCCCCTCCCCTCCCCTTACATTCCCACTCATGTCACGCCTTGAATTCTGTGCGCCCCATAAGAAAAAAAAAAAGAAAAAAGAAAACTATGTCATGATATGAAATCCGCACCCCCTACCACCACCCATGTCAAGGTCTGAAATCTGCGCTCCCTGTAAACCCACCCATGTTACACCCTGCATCCTCACTCTCCTGTACTCTCACCCATGTTACACCCTGCATCCTCACTCTCCTGTACTCTCACCCATGTTACACCCTGCATCCTCACTCTCCTGTACTCTCACCCATGTTACACCCTGCATCCTCACTCTCCTGTACTCTCACCCATGTTACACCCTGCATCCTCACTCTCCTGTACTCTCACCCATGTTAAAACCGTGTATCTTCATCCCGCCTCCCCCCTTCCTTCCATCCGTGCCCCCATCCATGTCAAGCCCTGTACCTGTCCTTTATACCCACAACGATGTTGTTCGCTGCATCCGCGACCACGTACCCATGGCATACCCTGCATCTGCGTCCTACATCATACCCTATATTCGCTTCTCCCCACCCCCTTTTCACGCACGCCCATTCCTGTGACGACCAGCATCCTTGTCCCGTGTATCCCCACCCATGTTACGCCCTGCCTCTGTGCCTCACCGTACGCCTGCGGACTGAACGAATGAATGACTGAACGACCGACTACCGACTGAACGAATGAATGATTGAACGATCAACTGACCGATTGAGCGCATTAATGACACAACGACCGTCCGAACGACTGAACGACCGAGTGAGTGAATGAATGTCAGAAAAAACAAACTGAACGAATGAAACAATGGATGACCGACCGATTGACTGAGCGAATAAATAATCGAACGATGAACTGACCGACTGAGCAGATGAATCTCTGAACGACTGACTGGCTGAAAGAATGAAACCGATTGAATGAATGACTGACCAAAGGACCGACTGACCAACTGAACGGATGAATGACTGAACGACCGACCGATCGACTAATCGAATAAACGACTGAATGACCGACTGAGCGAATGAATGAGTGAACGACCGACTGATTGACTGAACGAATGAATGACTGAACGATTGATTGAGCGACTAAACGAATGACTAATTGAACGACCGACCGACTGAGCGACTGAATGAATAAACGACTGAACGACTGACTAAGTAAATGTACGAGCGAACGACCAACTGCTGACTGACTTATCGAATGATGGAATGAAAGATCAGCTGACCGACTGACTGAACGAATGACTGACTGACCGACCGAACGAATGACTAACTGAACGAACGATCGACCCAACTGAACGAATAAACGACTGAACGACCGACTGAGCGAATGAATGAGTGAACGACCGACTGATTCACTGATTGAATGAATGAATGAAAGATTAACTGACCGACTGAACAAATGAATGACTGAAAGCCGACTGACCGACCAAATGAATGAATGCCTGAACGACTGACCGACTAAACGAATGATTCATTGAACATCCGACTGACCGACTGAACGCATGGCTGACTGACCGACTTAACGAATAAATGAATGAAAGACCGACTGAACGAATGAATGACCGAACGACAGGCTGACCGAATGAAAGAATGAATGTCTGAACGACCGATCGACCGACTAACTGAACGAATGAATGACTGAACGATCAACCGATCGACTGTACGAATGGATACCTGAATGAGCGACAGACCGACTGAATGAATGAATGACTGAACGACTGACTGAGTGAATGAATGATTGAAAGATGAGCGAATTGATGAGCAGCTTAAGAAATGAACGACTGAGCGAATGAATGACCGAGGAGAGCGATCGACCGAACAAACGTTCGAATGAATGACGACTGAAAGATCAACTGTCCGACCGATTGAACAAATGAACTGCTATACAAGCGACCGATCGACCGACCAACCAAACGCGCGCGGTCACACTCAACAACAACACACAACACACAACAACAACAACAAACAAACAAACAAACAAACAACGAACAAATGAACGAACAATCACACGAGAGAGAGAGAGAGAGAGAGAGAGAGAGAGAGAGAGAGAGGGGGGGGAGAGAGAGAAGATGATGATTATGATGAGGATGATGATTATTACGATAGTGATAATGATGATGATGATGATGGGGGGAGGAGGAGGAGGAGGAGGAGGAGGAGGAGGAGGAGCAGAATGAACGAGAGGAAGACACCTCGAGAATGATGAATGAAAGACAAGATGGCATGAACAGAACATGAGAAGGATAAATTACAGACCGGAACGGATGTGCTAAACATAAAACCGATGAACAGTAGACAGAGAAGAAAAAGAGGAGAATTTGGTGATCAACAATAGCGGCCGAGAGAGGAGATGACGACAACGACTGGAGAAGAATCACTGATGGACCGAGGGGGAAGAAGAGAGCGCCAGAATGCTAAATGAATTATGGGCCTGGGACAAAAAGAAAAGATCATGAGACTGATGACTGATGGAGAGAACTCCAGAATAATGAACAACAAAAGGCGAACCTTGAAGCATGAAAAAAAACTACGAACGGAATGAGAATAGGAGAACATGGTAATTGTGAGTGGCAGATGGGATAAAAAAGGAAAATGCAAGAGTGATGAATGAGGAGGAGGAATCAGGCGTGGAAATATCAAAATGAATAATGAACGGAATGAGGAGAGAAGAGCATGCTACTGGTGAATATCAGACGGGATGAAAATACGAGTGTGAAAACTCGATAACACTTACAAAACTTTAAATCTGTTGAAAGATTAACCAATGCAAATTAAAGCCAGCGTCACTAAGGACAGAGGCGTTAACTGCCTCATACAAAAAGAAAACATCGTAAAAAAGATAGCGGAATTTGCTTTGAGCTCTACAACAAACGGAGCAAAAAAGATCCAAGTTTGCTAACATTTCATGATTCATCAAATGGAGTCATGGTAGACGTGAAGCTGCTGAAGCATGGCAACACTGTAATCAGTCACAACATTCCACTAGAACACTTCAATGCAATGGCGAGAAGGCAGTAGCTGGTGGTGTATTAACTGTCATCTGGAACGAAATTTGGCACACTGGCTAAAGCCAAAGAGACTCAGTCACTAATCGTCACACATCCAAATAGAGGAATCCTCAAAAACTACCAGAACAACAAGATCAGTTAGATCAGCAATGTAATCAAAGTTATATTCAAAAGCATTCTGAATAGATCACATTTGCAAACAGACACCGTTGTATCTGAAAGGCTGAGTATCATCGAACAGACCTTTAACCCTTCGCCCCAAACACCAGCAACACCAGAAGTTCTATGATCTCTTCACAGACTTCAGAAAGACGTTGGATAGAGTCTGTCCAGAGGTGCCATAGGCTGTTATGAAGAAATGTGATGTCGGGACAAAGTTAATGAGCAACATCCAGCAAGTATACGCCAAAGTGACCTGTGCAGTACTCAAAGAGCGTGTGCCTGGAAAGTGGTCCCACATATCACTTACGATTCGTCATGATCCCTTTCCTTTCCAATACTTTTTAACATAGCCTTCAATGATTCACTTGAAGATTATATCAACACAATCAGCACAGCATGAAGAGCTATCATGAACTTTCACTTTCCAGATAACGTCGATGGCCTGCCAATCACTGGACAGGATCTCAATAAGCTTGTGAAAACATTGGATAAAACATCGACGAGACATAGTATGGATACCAAACCAGACAAATGACCAGCCATAACAGTTCACATCTCAGGGATTAAGTTTCAGCAACGGAGTTTTAAATCAAATTCTCTCAAGAATAGCAAAGACATCAGTTCTGTCCAGATTGAACCCTGTATCGCATCTGAGTGAAACACAAATCAGGCTCACGTGAGCACTGGTGTACTTCTTTTTACTACATGCATACGCAACATGGACCTGAAAAAAAAAACCCATAGAAATCAACTGTCATTGCCAGATACTGCACATCAGATACACTGATTATATCACCACTGAACAAGTGCGCCAGACCATCAAACAACACATCGCGCCATACGAAGATTTGCTGACACCAGCAGAGCAAAGAAACTAAGTTGGCATTGACATGAAGATCCGACGGACCCGCTAAACTCATCATCCAGGAAAGAGTTGAAGGAGCGACACCTACTGGATGACAGAAAGTAATGAACTGCAAACATGGCAGAATGGACAGGGAAACCGTCTGTAGAGCCGAACGGCTCGGAACACAACCGACAGAATCGGAGGAGTCCGGTGAACAGCTCTTCAGTGCGATGCCCAAGTGACTTCACACAGACCTGAGAAAAAGAAGTTGGATATTAGTTGTAACAAAATCATTCTTGTACTTTTAATGATGTTTCTTTCAAATCCAGAATGTGTGCGTCATTTTTTAGGATTGAGCCATCCTATTTGGGATAACTTAGATACATATGTTTAATATCTTCTTCATTCTCAGAAAATAAAATGTTTACGTTATCATCTTTCACGCGCGCGTACACATACATATACATACATAACAATGCGCGGGCGGACGCAATAATATATACATGAACAAACATGCGCTCGCGCACGCAAAACACACGTATCACACACACACACACACACACACACACACACACACACACACACACACACACACACACACACTGAAGTAAAAATTTCTACCATTCTTTCTATCTGTCCAAAAAAGGGGAAGAAGTCGACTCACATAAAATACTAGGTGTAATAACTGATAAAGATTTAACATGGGACCGACCACGTAACGTCAATGGGGAAACGTCTCTAAAAAAAAATACTTCAATTAGCCAAGATTAAGAACTTCCTGGACACCCATTCTTGAAAGCTCTTCTTCCGTGCTCATATTCTATTAATCATTGATTATGCATCAACCTTATGAGATAACTGCAGTGAAACCACTTGAAATTATTCATTGAATGTATAAAGGAGCATTATAATTAGTATTACTAAAATCAAGCACCCTAAGAACAGAATTCTATAAAAATACTTAACATGTTAACTTCTACAACAGACTTTTGTTCAATAAGGCAGTATGCATGCATAATGTTACAAACGGATATGCTCCTAAAAAGATAAGAGATTCATTTACAGCTAACACTTATAGACATAGTCATTTATAATCCGTTCTTAGACCAAGAAATACTCTTTATAAACCTAGTCTGTTGTACTCCGGTGGAAATGTATGGAACAAGCTACCAATCACTTGAAAAAAACATAAAGAACAAACATCAGTTTAAGAAAAATCTGAAAAAGTGTCTCATGGATGGTTAGCAATAGCAATAATTGTCTCATATTCCCTTGGAATAAATCTTCAATGATTTTTCAATGATGTATCCTTGTATATATGTTTATGCCTATGTACATGTGTCTGTTTATGCGTGTGTATGCTTTGTAGACAATATGTTGATATTGTACATAACCAAACTCTTCCTTGATATGATAACTATAATAGGCTTGATTTTCTTTTTTTGTACTTCCTCTCCCTCCATCCCCACGCCTTCATCCTACCCCTTTCCTCTTCCTATTTCCTCCCCCTCCTCATCCCCCTCAGATTTCACCCCCCACCACCTCCCTCACCCTTTTCCGCTGATTTTCCCTCTTTGTATTTCTTCGTTTTCATTATTTTATTACTCAAGTTCTCTTGTTTTGTTATGATGGCTTAATGTGAAAAAAAAAAGTAGTTTCTCTGTTTATTCAATGTTCCATCTGAAAATAAATTTTAACTTGAATTGACTTCACACTCACTCACACATACACACGCGCGCGCGCGCGCGCGCGCACGCACGCACGCACGCACGCACGCAAACACATATGTGTGTCCTCTCTGGAAGCCAGAACATAGTGATAAACAGCCCATATTTAACGCTTTTCTGCCTGAGTCTAGCAGTATGATTTCTAACTGAAGGGATATCGTGAAATTAAAAAGAAAATATATTGCTAACCTATTTTTGTTTTCTTCGAGTTTATTACCTTATATGCATCAATCTTTTTTGTCAACGGCCTAATGTAGTAGGGCTTTTTTTTTCAGAGGCTTTTCAAAACGATCTTCTGGCATTTTGTAACAACAAATAAAACACACACAATACTTTTACGCGAAAACAAAGACGTCAAATGCTCCGTTAATTCCGTCTGTGCAATAGGAACATATGGTCTTTGATGGACAAATTTTGTCTGTACTTTCTCTCTTCAACTTGTTGATATCAGAAGTGATGCAAGACAATAAATATTGTTCTCCGTGTATGCTTTACAGACTCCAGTGCTTTGTCAAAAGATATCATGACAACAGTGCTTCCTAATTTGATAGGACACAATGGGAGTTTTTTAATTACTCTTAATTTCTTTTATTTTTTTCCACACGTTGTGCACATTTTTTTTATTCAGATATTTCAAAATGACGAAAAGTCAGAAAATAAAAAAACAATTTTGGTTTAACGACAACTCTGCTGCTATGATTTAATATGAAACTGATGAATCACTAAAGGGGAAGAACGTAAAAATGATGAAATGACTGGCGGGAGAAGAAGAATAAGGAATCGATGACCAATGGGAGCAGAACGTGAAAATGATGAATGAAAGACTGGAAATGAGCGTTAAAATGATAAGTGACTACCTGGAGAAGAACATGAAAATGATGAATGACCGACTAGAGAAGAACCTGAAAACAACGAATGACTGACTGAGAGAAAAAAAGTTGTAAATGACGACGACTGACTGACTGGAAAAGAACGTAAAAGCGATGAATGACTAGCGTCAGAGGAAAGTGAAAATGACTGACTGACTGACTAGATGAGAATGTGAACACAGTGAATAACTGACGGGTCCGGAGCGTCAGAATGATGAATGATGAACAGGACGTGAAGACAATGTGAGAATGATAAGAAAAAGAAAAATGATGATGAATAAACGACGGACAAAGGAGAGAAAGATGAAAGTGGTATGATGAGAAGAACGAGACAATGATGAAAAGTAATTCGGACGAGATAATAAGAACGTAAGAAGAACGTATAATCGATGGGATAAAAACGGAACGTAGGAATGGT
>JADBJO010001443.1:275000-285000 GCA_016801955.1 Conus betulinus
ATGACAACGAAAGAACATTGAGCCGTACCATGGTTACACTCAGATATGTGAACGGCACAAAGCCTGGAGAACTCAGAAACAAAGGCTAACTCAACCAGGCGCAGAAACTTGGTCACCGAAAAATGAAAGAAGTACGTACAGTGTTGACTACCTTCAGAAAGAAAACGGCGAATCAGGGGGCACTTAGATGGTAGCCTGTCTGTTGACCTATGGTACAGGGAACTAAACGGAAGTGAACCCATAAGCAAAATGTCACACAAGAAGTTAACATAGCACGTCGAACGTAGAAACGGAGAAAACGGTCTGGACACTCTGTGTGTGTGTGTGTGTGTGTGTGTGTGTGTGTGTGTGTGTGTGTGTGTGTCCGTGCGCGCATGTGTGTGTCTCACATTTTAGTTTCAAAGGAAAGTGTCTTTTACAAACGGGAAACAAAAGCTCCAGACATCATCGGACTTTGGATGGCTGGATAGAAACGAAGAAAGGTCCAGTCAGACTGTGCTCGTCGGGGAATGTGGTGAAAAACAACTAAGTCTTGGCATACCAGCTCCATAATCACCAAGCGCAGAATGTTTGTGCTTTTAGGAGAAATACGTTACTGAGAAAACAAAACTGAATTGGCAGTGTCAGCGATAAGCACTGACATTGTCTGTTTTAATGCTATGTTAGCAGACCAATTTAAGCATTTTACAGGACTATCAAAACGTACCAAAACACAAGCAAACAAAACGCAAACAAGAAACAAACTCAAAACAAAGGCAAGAAGTCACTCCCGTCAAGGGAAAAATTCAATTTACATGTGGTTTGCATGTACACTTATTAATGATATTAATTTACATGCTGCAGTCCTTCACTCGGATAAAACTAAGCCATGCTAAGTGCACCAACCACTCTAATCATTTCGCTGAGATTCTTTCTAAACCGATGGGAAAAAAAACCCTTTTGAGAAAATTCCAATGCAACACAGAGACATAAAATGCCTGATTAGTGAACAGCACTGCAGAATGGACAACAAGAGATTGTTCTAGTGGTTAACCCTCACTAAGCCCAGTCACCAGATTACAAAGGAGAACCTGCATCTTACAAAGTTTATCAAAGAAAAAAAAGCTTTCAGACCACAGAAAGATGAACAGGCCACAAATACAGACAAGCGATTGGCAACAGTACAGACCAAAAAATCCACAGTTTTTAAACGACGGCTGAGTCAAAGCGGGTGACACATACAAAGAGAAATTACTAGCGCTGGACTTCTAGAAGACAAGGGCACAGTTTACATAGAAAGATCCTCACTTCTTTCTCTCTCCCATGCATTCATATGGAGCGAATTAAAAAAAAATGCAGAGTTTTCTTCAAACACGGATTAAAGAATGGGCCAGAGAGGTTGTGTCTCTTGTAGTCTGACAGAAAATAATGAAAAATGATCGAAAATTTTTGACTGTACGAACTTCACTGTAAACACTTTTTCACCTTGAAAGAAACTTTCGATTCAATTTTCTATCCCACCCGAAGCACCCCCTCCAAACTCCCCCCCCCCCCCCCCCCCCAATCCATCCTCGATGAACGCGCGAAAATTCATTTGGCGTCAATACCGACCTTTTCTCAAGCAGCGGACAAAAACAACAGCTGAAAGAAAATGTGAAAAAACAAACAGAGTTTTGAACAGCTGAAGCAGGGGACGGGGTGGAGGGCGGGGGGTTAAGAGGGAGTTGCTTTACAGCTGAATTCATTAGTAATACACGGACAAAACGAAACGGAGCGAGGGAGGGTAAGCAAACTAGCGGAGAAAAGAAATGTTTCACCTGACTGACCGTCGCAAATGCAGGTCCTGCACTTTTATGTGCTGTGTCCAATTTTAACTGTAACAATACACAGATGTGTGACTTCATATAGTGTTGTGCGATCCCCACTGATTCACCACCTTAACAGAACCTACAGTTTATCCTAATGTATCATCCTTCCATTTGAAAGTACATGGGCTTACAGTTTTAATCCCCAATATATCTAGTCAATACTGATTCACTTACGTACACCCAGGCCCACATCTTTATCTCGGTATATGAAATCACAAATTCAGCGTTGCAATACATAGGCATGTAGCCTATTCAACTACATGCAATCCTCTGCGATTTACCATAGTCTCATTAATCAACCGATGCAATATAGACGCTGAAAGTTTTATTTAGTATACGCAGTTATGCAGTATGGATTTCGGAACTCGCGCCCCCACCCCTCCCCTCCCTCTCTCGCTAAACTGGAAATAAAATTTCTAATGACGCGCTTCGGAAAATTAACAATATACTGAATTGTGACATTAAATGACTCGAAAATCAAAGATTCAAAAAATGGTGTGAAAAGTATGTGCGCGCGCGTGTGTGTGTGTATGTGTGTGTGTGTCTGAGAGAGAGAGAGAGAGAGAGAGAGAGAGAGAGAGAGAGAGAGAGAGAGAGAGAGAGATGAGAGGCAGAGAGAGAGAGTTTGTGAATGTATATGTGCGAGTGTATGTGTGTGTGTGTGGGGGGGGGGGGGGGGGGTGCCTGCGCGCGCGCGCGCGCGCGTGTGTGTGCATATGTTTGTGCATGTGCGCGCGCGCACGTGTGAGTGTGTGTGTGTGTGTGTGTGTGCGTGTGTGTGTGTGTGTGTGTGTGTGTTTGTCTGTATGTGTGTGTGTGTGTGTGTCTGTGTGTGTGTCTGTGTGTAGTCTGTGCATGCGCGCGCGCGTGCGTGTGCGTGTACGTCTGAGTGTATACCTATGTACATGCACTCACAGATTCTATTTCAGACCCACCAGATTTTCTTCCCAGTTATTCTCCGATCCGCCTTCAACACCTTCATCCTCCCTTTGAGACAGATTCCAACGAAACAACCCCCCTTGACAGACGACCCCCGAACCCCAATACAGCAGTTCCGCCGACCCGCCCCTCTCCGGACTCTTTGGCTCCCCTCCCCCCCCCCCCTCCCCCCCCCTCCCCCCCTTCTTCACGGGACCAACACAAGGTGCCAGCCTCATTTACGCGCTAGATATCGCTGACTCGACCTGAGTTTCCATGGTAATCTGACCCACACGCGTGCTTCCAGCAGTTACATGCTGCTTTCTGTTATTTTTTGATGTTATCATATGGTAACTTTAGCCTTGCGCATGTAACACGGCATTCACGAGTCATTACGCGTGCCTAATGCCACCAAATTGTGCCTGTTAGCGGTAGAGTCCCCCTCCTCCCCCACCCCCAATCCAATGATTATTTAAGCGTTTATGGTCCACGCAACAGGGCATTAACGAGTCATTAGGCGTATTTAATAACCATCTGACTGCGCCATGGCCCCGGTAGCTGGATTTGTACCCGTAAGTGAAATGATAATGTTAACCTTTTTTTTCAAAGCCACGTAACAGAGCATTCACGAGTCATTAGGCGTTTTTAATACCATCTGACTGCGCCATTGCCTTTGTCAGCTGTGGAATGTTTTCCCTCTTATTTTGATAATTACAATAACTTTCTTTTTTAATCCGTGTAATAGGGCATTAACGAGTCATTGGACGTATTTATTACCATCTGACTGCGTCATTGGCCCTGTTAGCCGTATAGTCTCACCCCATCCCTCTTTTCTTATTTGATGACAATATTAACCTTTCCTTTAGGCCACCTGACAGAGCATCACGAGTCATTAGGCGTATTAACATCATCTGACTGCGCCATTGGCCCTGCTAGCTGTGCAGTCGCACCGTGTTTTTTTATCAAATGATGCTATCAACATTTTTAGTCCACTGACAGAGAATTCACGTGTCATTAGGCGTATCTAATACCATCTAACCGCACCATTGGCCTTCATAGCTGTGAAGTTTCCAACCCCCCCCCCCCCCCCCCCCCCCCTGAATTGGATGATAACTTCAGCCTTTTATAGTTCATACTTATGACAGAGCATCCACGAGTCATTAGGCGTCATTTGACAGACCATCTGACTGCGCCATTTGCCCTGCTAGCTGTGTGGATTTGCTCCCTTTCTCTTAATGACCAATTTAACCCTTTTTATAGACCACGTAACAGGGCATTCACGAGTCATTAGGCGTATTTAATACCATCTGACTGCGCCATTGGCCCCGCTAGCTGTGAGAGTTTTGCTCCCTTTATTTAATGGCCAATTTTAACCCTTTCTTGTAGACCACGCAACAGGGCATTCACGAGTCATTAGACGTATTTAATACCATCTGACTGCGCCATTGGCCCCGCTAGCTGTGAGAGTTTTGTTTGCTCCCTTTATTTAATGGCCAATTTAACCCTTTCTTGTAGACCACGCAACAGGGCATTCACGAGTCATTAGGCGTGTTCAGTACCATCTGACTGCGCCATTGGCCCCGTTAGGGTGAAGTCCATTCCATCCCCCATCCCCCCTCCCCCCCACCCCCCCCCCCCCCCCCCCCCCCCCCCCCCCCCCCCCCCCCCTCATTCCCCCCATGTTCTTTAATATTAACTTTCTTAGTGTACGTAACAGAGCACTCACGAGTCTTCAGGCGTATTTCATACCATCTGACTACGTCATCGGTCCTGTTACCTGTGGCGGATTTGATTATTTTTCTTAACACACTGTGGCCTAGGACCACTTTGGTGGGCCGAGGATCACTAATGGTTAGTTTCAAGGAAATGACACCCTCTGTTGTTCCCGGTTTAAAGTCGAATGAGCGGGCGACATTTACGAGGGAGGGTGCTAGGAACCACCGTTTGATGACACTGGGGGTGATCCTGGTGCCCGAAAGTTCGGGCGGACGTCCGCCGGTGGGGGTTGATTGTTGGAACTTGTCTCAAGGGACAGGAAGTCGGGTTTGAATACGGATCGTGAGAATAAGTGGGGAATAAGTAAATAAGGTGACGCGGCTGAAATAGAAAAACCCCTCTCTCTCTCTCTCTCTCTCTCTCTCTCTCTCTCTCTCTCTCTCTCTCTCTCTCTCTCTGTCCGTCTGTCGCTATCTGTCGCTTCTCTCTGTCTCTCTCTCTCTGTCTCTGTTTGTCTGTCTGTCTGTCTGTCTGTTTGTCTGTCTCTCTTTTTCTGGTGTCCGCGCGCGCGTGCGCGCGCGCGCGTGTGTGTGTATATGTGTGTGTGTGTGTTTGTGTATGTGTGTCAGATGTATGTCAGTACAACACTATGTTAATCTGACAGTAAATGGTTTCAGTCAGTCAATATGTGTGTCTGTCTTTGTGTCTGTGTGTCTGTGAGTGTGTCCGTCCTTTTCTGTGTGTCTGTGAGTGTATCCGTCTTTTTCTGTCACAGTGTATACGTGTGTGTGTGTGTGTGTGTGTGCGTGCGTGCGTGTGCGTGCGTGCGTGCGTGCGTGCGTGCGTGCGCGTGTGTGAGTGCGTGCGCCCTTGTGTGTCAACGCTCATAAGCCACCTATTTGAATACAACAGCTACTGCTTCCTAAGACTTTCAAAGTTATAGCAGCCTGTAATCAGTGCCATACGTTTTGCCTTATAAGTCCGTGACTGTTGTTAAACTGAGGAAAGTATTCGATGTGGTTGTGTGTGTACTTGTTTCTTCACTTAATGTGTGATAGCTAAATAATGATATTGTAAACAACACTGGGAAGGTGTTCTGTGCCTTCTTTTTTTCTGCGGAGCTTGTCACACTGCCCGGTTGTTTCTTACTAATCTCATGACTTCTCTTCTGAGTTTATTCTTCATCAACTGCACTAAGCCTTAGGGTGTTAATGCCAACCAAATTCTCCTGACCTAAATTTCATTTTATAGGTAAGCGTGCTGACAGATGTCAGAATTCTCAAGACCTCATTGTAAGTGTTTTATCATACCAGCTACTCTCAAACTCGTTAAGAACTCGTTTTAAATTTCATTTAACACGAGTCATGCTGACGCTCGTAAAAATCACCTTCCTTCTCCCTGACTTCGTTTTAAAGTTTTTAATTATCTGTTAATTATACGGGGAACTTGTCAAGAATGTTGTCACTGTTAATGCTCTTCATCTCATTTTTAATGACCTTTTCCATCAGCAGTTCTGAAGCTATTAAAGCTGTGACAATAAAAGAAAAAAAAAAAACGGAAACTGTCTTCGGATCGCACGGAACAACCAGTGAAAAGGCAGTATACACATGTCAGAATGTAGTCACAGCCTAATTCTGTTGACCTTCCTTCAAACATCGTTTCATGCAATACATGTCAAACCCTGTCCGAACTGTATTTAAAACTCTTCGAACGAACACAAAGGGTTCAAACTGATTGTGAAATCGGTATTCATTATTACTTTGTGGAATGCAAATCGTCTGCATAACATATTTGTTTACACTGGACAATAACTCATTTCATACCCGATACCTGCTTCACATTTTGTATAAAAGAAAAAGAAAAGAAGTAGGCTAAACATGGTTCCAATATTAGTGCCGTTTTGTTAAAAGGATGAAGAGGGCAGGAGAGATGGGGAGTGCGTGGGGGTGGGAAGCGGGGAGATGATTAGTATAAAAAAAAAAAGAAAGAAAAAAGAAAATGAGAAAAAAAAGAAAAATGACAAAAAACGGATTTCACCGTGGATCATAGAACTAAGCGACATGAAAACAAATGATTTGAAAAAGTTGCAACAGTGGCAGTGATTGTACTGGCAACATTGCACCTATTGCAATTACTAGTCATTTTTTGTCGCTTTCAAAGTGTACTGCTATTTCTGGTTCTGCCACTACTTTTGTACTACTGCTACTGCTACTGCTGCTGCTGCTGCTGCTGCTGCTGCTGCTGCTATATGCCCAGTATATCATGACAGTCATGACAAGACGATCTTCTTACTTATTTTTTCAACAATGGCGCTGAGCAAGCAAGCAAGCGCGTGCGCGCGCGCGCACACACACGCACACACACACACACACACACACACACACACACACCTCTCTCTCTCTCTCTCTCTCTCTCTCTCTCTCTCTCTCTCTCTCTCTCTCTCCATGCTCAACATTCAGAGAAGGCAAATTAATGAAAGGGTGGCAGGTAGAGATCACTATGCTACTTCGAAGAAACAATTTTCAGAAAGATGTAAAACTTGGTTTCGAGCAGAGGAAAGGAACTGATCACAGATGATGGGACCCAAGTATGAAAGGTAAAGGTTGACCGAAGGATTTAGACCAGAAAGATGGAAGTCTGTGTATGTGGATGTATGGTTTGGCCTAAAGGAAGAGAGTCTATAGATGTGGATGTCAGCGGGTTCATAGTGACACACTGAAGTCTGGTCTTAAAGCGACTTAAACGACAGAAGAGACAGACTGGAATATGTCTTCTGTTCGACGTGCGACCAGCGAAGGGGAACCAAGAGACAGGCAACACAAGCATGGTAAGACGATCCAAAAACATGTCCTGCAGCACTGCTAATAATACTAATGATAATGATGATGATGATTATTTATGGGCGCTTAATCTTACTTCGTAAATCCTTTAGCGCTTACAAATAAAGAAAAGGTTAAAGGAAACATAAACGAAACCACTGTTCTGGATTTTGGTGAGGCTAGAACTGATTTTCAAGACTGGAAAAGAATATCCGTTTTTGGTGTTCATTGGACAAAGGAGCACATGAAAGAAGAGACAGATTCTTCATTCAGATACAATGGAAAGTACCGATTCCTCTGCGCTCGGTGTGATGTGATGTTACTAACGCCAGGGGAGAGAGTTGTTGACAAAACTAGTTTCGTCTACCAATGCATCCACACTGCTCACTCATTGAAACAATATCACTTTTTGTCTGTTTGGTTTTTTTCTTTACATGCTGAAGAAAGGACAGATCTAGGAAAGGAAAAAAAAACAGAAGGTAGGACAGAAAGAAAAGGGGGGGGGGGGGGGGGGGGGGGGGGCTAGGGAGGGAGACCGTTCTAAAAATGACGTTGGAGACAGGAGGAAAAGGGTTATGGCCGTCCTAAGGCACTGCTATGTAGTGGAACAAGGGCTAAAAGACGATCGTTTAACACGAGCTTCTGAAGGTCATGATTATCGCTAGGTGCGATAAAAACATGTGAATGCTGTAGGTCCTTCAACATCCCAGCCAATATCGCAAATCCAGTAAGGTCAAATGAGAACAGAACAGCAACTACATGGTTCAACAGTTACATATTTTAGTGCAAAGGCGGTGGGGAGTCTGGATGCGGGGGGGGGGGGGGGGGGGGGGGGGGGGGGGGGCGTGGGGAGAGTACAAACCACCAGAGAGAGAGAGAGAGAGAGAGAGAGAGAGAGAGAGATTCGACTTCGAAGAACGGCAGAAAAAGTACAACTTGTATAAGAAAAGAAACTGAGTGTGCATGAAATCTGCACGAAATGATCGCAGATCGGCAGGAATGAGAAATAGAGAAGCAACCCTGCTTTCTTTTCCCTACTATCCCTAGTTGACTGCAGAGTTTTATCTTGAAAGAGTTTTTCACACAAAAATATTTCTTTATTTCCGTATGCAACGACAGTCACAACCTGTGATCCTGATGAATTCAATGAGCAATAATCCAATTAATTACATTCACCGATAAAGAAAAAACGAACAAAGGCATAGAATATGGAAAAAAATAGACTGAGATAAATAACCAAAGCTGCTGTTCAAAACACCCAAATTGAAAAAAAACAGGGAGAGAGAAAGCACTCATTAAAATTCATGTTTATTAAGACAAGATCCAATGGCTGATGCACTCAGCATGGCGTAGTTTTGATATCCTAAGATGCCAATCGTCGAGCTCCTATAACATGCATTTGTTTATATGACTACATGTATGCCAGCCATTTTTTCGCTCCCTCTCCCCCCTCTCCACCCCCCTGTGTGTGTGTGTGTGTGTGTGTGTGTGTGTGTGTGTGTGTGTGTGTGTGTGTGTGTGTGAGAGTGAGTGTGTGTGAGAGAGCGTGCGTGCGTGCGTGCGTGCGTGCTGACAGGACTTTCTGTCCTCTGCATGGTGACAGCGCTGAAATGGCTTCAAGTGGTCTGCGGGATTGCAATAAGACAGCGACGGAATCAACATTACATACAAATGAATCTGGGATTTATTTCTCAAAGTAAATCAATGTTCTAAGCTGACGGTGAAAACAGATGCTGCCACAGAGAAGACATGTTGCTGTTGCCACGTATGCAGAACTATTTGACACTTTATAGAGTAAGTTAGATAATTCCAGGGATGCATCAGGTATCCTACACTTCATGACGAAATTAACATAGCGTTAGGCGTGCACCGCGTCTCCTACACTTCATGGCGAAATAACATAGCGTCATGCGTGCACAGAGTCTCCAATAATTTTTTCGGCGAAAGCAGTTTATTTGTCAGGCGTGCATCGGGTATCCAACATCATACAGAGAAAATAGCAAAGCCAGGTGTGCTCCGGGCATGCTACACCTTACGAAGAAAGTAACGATGCCAGGCGTGGACTTGGTATTCTACACCTCACGGCGAATGTAACATGATGCCACGTGTGTGTGGATATACTGCACATCACGGACTAAGTAACATGTTGCAAGAAGTGCAGGGATATCGTACATCTTAAAGTTTCTAGGTATGCACGGAGAGTCTTTTTAATATTACACACAAAGTAACATGGTGCCAGGTGTGCACGGATAGCCTACACCTTAAGGAGTCAGTAACATGGTGCCAAGTGTGAACTGACATCCTGCACCGAGAGTAACACAGTGCCGGAAATAAACGAATGTCCTTGAACGAAAATCATAAGGTGTCAGATATCAACGGATATCTTACACCGAATATAACTTTCTGCCAAATACGAACGGATATCTTACACTGAAAATAACATGATGCCAGATATCAACGAATATCACTGACCGGCAATAACAAGGTGCCAGGTATGAATGAATATCCTACACCGAAAATGACATAGTGCCAAATATGAACGGATATCCTACACCGATAAGAACATGGTGTCTGGTTGACTCAGCAGTGACACACCGTGTTCGCAGTTTGAAGTTCCGACCGACGACGTAACAATGGTCATTTCCACTGCCTATTTTAACGCGCTGTTCTCTTTTCCGCGCTCTACCTTCCCCGCCCACA
>JADBJO010001443.1:290000-295000 GCA_016801955.1 Conus betulinus
GGGGGTGCAATGATGCTGCAAATGGCGATGTTACTCACTGCACATCCACTCAACGATTCTCTGTTTGAAGTCTGGCACTTTGAAGTATGTCATCATGAGACGTAAGGAATAATCACCGCAAGCTTCAGCCTCACACTTGGCGGCATTACAACAGCTTATGCAGAAGTCTCTCTAGACACCAATGACTTTGACATTGACCTAACATCTATACTAATCGCTGTGGGCTCCTCAGCTCTTCCTTTTATAGCCATTAAGGCTTTGGTTCAGAATAGTACAAAGTTGCACACTATACACACATCGTCACAGACCTAATAATTATACTAAGAACAAATATGTACACAACAGACAGATTCAGTTATGCTGTGTGTGTGTGAATGAAACACGGCAAGGGGAAAAGTGTTTGTTTACTGCTTTGTGTGTATAGGCTACTTTTGTACAATTCACGCAAATGTGAATCTATATAAATTGTATTGATGCTGAAGCATAGTGTATAGCTAATGGAAAGAAGTTACTATTCAAAGAAAGAAAGACAGAAAGCAGAATACAAAGCAACGCTTGTTTAATACAAAATATGGAACAAAAAAGGATTTTCGATGAACATGTCTTCCCCAGTCGTCGCAAATGGAAGACTTTGAAAATGCAGTAAAATAAAAAAAAAACCCAGATAACTGTAAGCAGGAGAATGGCAATACATAAGAACGAGAATGAAGAGAGAGAATGAACACCAGAGAGAGAGAGAGAGAGAGAGAGAGAGAGAGAGAGAGAGAGAGAGAGAGAATAGTATTTCTCTTTCCTTATTGGCCACCGGAGAAGGGCATGCGCAGAATTAAAAGCTGAGCTGTAATCATTTTTTTTTGGAAGGCAGATGAGGAGCTGAGAAAGGCCATCAGTTACAGGACTGCTTATTATCTAAATGATCTATCACGGTAGCAGGAGCAGCTTTTTTGCCGAAGAACATCTGTCTTTTGTCACGGGCCTGACTGTAGCACACACATCCATGCCCACCTTCATTCCGTCCATCCACCACACCACCCTCCCCTTTCCTCTCCTTGATTACCAGAATGTGATTATGTTGTAAGAAAAATTGTGCCTCGGCTCCTAGCGCCTGGTTCGCCTCTGCTTCCACATCGTGAAGGAAGGTTGTTTATGAACGCTCTCTTCCTGGAGCAATGCCATTGCCTGCGTTGTTGTTCATGTGTACTGGACGCTGGGTGTTGTCGCTCGTCTTCCTTGCCCCCCCCCCCCCCCCCCCCCCCCCCCCCCCCCCCACACACACACACACACACACACACACACACACACACTCGCGCTCGCGCGCGCGCACACACCAGAGAGAGAGAGAGAGAGAGAGAGAGAGAGAGAGAGAGAGAGAGAGAGAGAGAGAGAGAGGTACTAAAACATATACATATACATATGCCCATCTCTACCCGACATGCTCTCTCTCTCTCTCTCTCTCTCTCTCTCTCTCTCTCTCTCTCTCTCTCTCTCTCTCTCTCTCTCTCTCTGTTTGTCTGTTTGACTCTCTATCTGACTGTCTGTTATCTGTCTGTCTCTCTCTGTCTGCCGCTCGCTGGTGTCGCTCTGTGTGTCTGTGTGTGTGTGTGTGTGTGTGTGTGTGTGTGTGTGTGTGTGTGTGTGTGTCTGTCTGTCTGTCTGTCTCTCTCTCTGTCTCTCTCTCTCTCTCTCTCTCTCTCTCTCTCTCTCTCTCTCTCTCTCTCTCTCTCTCTCTCTCTTTCAGTCTTGCCCTTTCGCGCATGGTGCCGCATATTTAACCATAAGCTAACAAACGACACTCGAAAAGTAAGGTAATCTTTTTTTAAATCAGTTTTGATGGGTAACTGATAGCGTCGCCACGATAGAGAGGATTCAGTTTCAAGTGACAGCTGCCAGAGCTTTTTGCATGTAATTGGTGCACAGTCGTGTTATGTAAATAGTGCTAATGCGGTTTGAGTGTCACTTGATAATGTCATTGTTTTTTGTCCACTGAGTCTTAAAGAATTGGATGAAGTGCACGGCGTTCGCGCGCATCAGCGCGCGCGCGCGCGCGCGTGTGTGTGTGTGTGTGTGTGTGTGTGTGTGTGTGTGTGTGTGTGTGTGTGTGTGTGTGTGTGTTGCCTGTGTGCAGTTACGTGCATCTGTGTGTATATGTGTGTACGTGTTGTCGGTTTAATGTCCTTCCACTACAGTAATTCAGTCAGTTTTATGTGTGGGTGAATGAAGTATGTAGTGATTGAGTGTATTAATACGTTAATGATAGAATGTTACCCCCCCCCCCCCCCCCCATCCCCTTTATCCATCTTCCATTTAATCAAAACAAATGTAACTGAGTAGAGATAAGATCTAAAGATAAAGGCCAATTGAACTACTTAACAAACATTTGCAAACTGACTCGAGAATACAAGAACTGTTTAAAATACGTGGTAAAGGTAAGGAAGTCGATCCATCAGTGTAACCATCAATACCGAATTTGCAAAGAGTTCTCTTGCTCTTGGACATTGGATTAGTAAATGACTGATACTTAAGGTTTCTCCACACATACATTTAACATTATGACAATATTTTGTTTTCAATGCGTTCAAACGAAATCTATGGATTAAGCTTTCAATCTCCCTAGACGAGAAAGAGACTTGTTTGTACGTTTTCCCCCTTGTATCCATCACTGAACTTTACACAGTTGTGATAATATTGGACGTCCGAGTTCATCAGTAATGTTTTAACTTTTTCTCTCAACGTTGAATTTATAATCGAAAACATTCTTTCAAATCTAATGGAATGTTAAGTGGTATTGCGTAATTGACATTTTGAGCTGCTTTTCTTGCAAGTTGATCTACGCACTCGTTGGGTACAATACCACAATGAGCGGGGATCCAACAAAAAGTAACAGTAATGCCTTTCATGGATACAAGATGAATGAAATGATGAATTTCCAAAACTATATCAAGTCGCATTGAAGGACATGCAGACTTAATCGAGTGGATTGTTGCTTTAGAATCAACACCTATCATAATTTAGGAATTATTTACTGGAAAATTTAGGATGAAATCTAACGACTTAAGTATAGCAATTAATTCGGCACTAAATATCGATAACGTTTACCAAGGTAGAAGAGTTTTTTTTTTCTATTTTGAAACTAGGGATTATGAACGCTGCTCCTGCGTTATCATTATCTAGCACTGAGCCATCTGTAAACATTTTCAAATGGTGATTGTGGTTACGTTCTAAATGAGTGTGAACAGATGTTCTTAAGGTATGTGGACAATCGTTTTTTGATATATCTGTGTAATCTATATCAAAGGAGGCTTTACTTTGTTCCCATTTTGGAATAGGTGAATACGTGGGCTTTTGGGCAATGTTGTTTTTATCTATTTTGGTATCCTTTAGAAGATCGGAGGAAAACGAGTAAATAGACCTTGTTGACATATATTTTGGGCACGTTTTCCGAAATCCACCTCTGATTTTAAACATACTTCTTCTGAGCTAAAATTGTTTTGTGAAAAGCTCTTTAAGATAAATTTTGAAGTAGAAGCTTTCCGAAGTTTTGCAAGAGGTAAGATTCCTGCTTCATTATACGTCCCCAAGTTAGATGTATGTGTGGGAACCCCAAGGGCAATTTTATAAGCTTTGCAATCAGTACTCTGAAGTTTATTTAACAGGTATTGAGGAGCATTAAAATACTTCTTGAGCATAAGTTAGTCTTGAGCGTATAAGGGCAGTTGCTAAGATGGTTAATGATTTCGAATCCTGTCCCCAAGGTTGTTTGCTAATTATTTTTTAGGAAATCCAAGCTCTTTCTTGCTTTGTTTAAAATATATTCAATATGAGCATTCCAAGATAACTTACTACTTAAGATAACATCCAAAAATTTGACACTTTTTGCATAGTTTAAAACAATGCCATCCAATGTGAAAGTAGGAAGTTGTCCTGGATCGTAACCAGCATTAAAGAGAATCATATTAATATAGTCTAGTGGTTAGGATCTAGCGTTTGTATGTGTGTGTGTGTGTGTGTGTGTGTGTGTGTGTGTGTGTGTGTGTGTGTGTGTGTGTGTGTGTGTGTGTGTGTGTGTGTGTGTGTGTGTGTGTGTGTGTGTGTGTGAGAGAGAGAGAGAGAGAGAGAGAGAGAGAGAGAGAGAGAGAGAGAGAGAGAGAGAGTTTTCTACGAACATTCATGTGAGCACTGCCTGGACCATCGGATGCCTGACTCCAGTATTGGTGGATTAAACTGACATTGAATCCGACTTCAAAGGTCAAGGATACCACTTACACATCAGCGCTTCTCAAAAGTAATCTGGAAGAAACAAGACGTCGGGATGCACTGGAAAAACATAACACTCTACCCCCCCCCCCCCCCTTTCTTTTTTTTTTTTTACTCCGTAGTCTGTGGCAAAATGTTCATCAATAGCAAAATGAAAGTAGTGTCTACGAGTAGTGCGCTCTCTCCCAGATGTGTGAGTGGATTTTGGTTTTGTATGATTTGCACCTGCGTTTAAAACTTTTATAAGTCAAGGTCTGTTGAATCAGCCCATCATGTTTGCCTTAATTATGCTTGAAGACTGTCTAACAAGTGATCTATAAAAAAAAAAAATCCTTTTGCCTTCAAAGAAGCGTAACACAACGATGGCTGTTTCGTTCTGTGAAGAACTCGTCCAGCCTTTATTCCTGGCAGGCCATTTTTTTTCCCCAGTGATTATTTGGTTAACCTCACGAGATGGATGGATACTGTTTTGCTCTGTCTGTCTGTCTGTCTGTCTGCCTGTGTCTTTTCATCTGTCTGACTGTCTGTCTGTGTCTGTGTCTGTGTCTGTGTCTGTGTGCCTAACTGTCTGTTTGTCTTTGTCTTTGTCTGTCTGTTTATGTCTCTGTCTGTTTGTCTGTCTGTCAGCATCTCTCTCTGTCTGCCTGTGTCTGTCTGTCTGTCAGTCTCTGTCTATGTCCGTGTGCGTGTGTCTGTGTGCCTGTCTATCTGACTGTATGTCTGTCTGTCTGTATGTCTGTCTCTGT
>JADBJO010001443.1:297500-300000 GCA_016801955.1 Conus betulinus
GCATTTCTGACATCTAGCGCACACGTAAAATCCCAGCTCCAACTTTAGGAAGAAAAGGTCAGATTGTTGGTATGGGTGACACGTATGTGCTGAGCATAGATCCTCTGTGCAAGAAATAGCAAAGGATGAGAGAAAAAGTAAGTGAAAGATGTTCGACGGATGAACATGAGAAAGGTCTGAGTGTAGCTCCAGGAGGCCGCTCTTCAGTCTACTCTAACTAGGTTGCCACCTCGCCACCTCGTGTATAAACGAGAGCAGGAATTGTACAGCTCCTACAACTGGATTTCTAGCCGAGGGTAGACGTTATGTAAGCGCTTCAATAATACAAACCATAACAACAACAATAATAAAATGATCATAATAATAAGAAGAAGAATGATAACAATAAATATGATAATTATAACGATCATCAGCATCATCATCATCATCATCATCATCATCATCATCAGAAGAAGAAGAAGAAGAAGAGAAAGAAGAAGAAGAAAGAAGAAGAAGAAGAAGAAGAACAACAACAACAACAACAACAACAACAACAGCAATATTACTACTACTTCTGCCACAACCTCCTACAACTACTACTTACTGCTACTGCCACCACCACCACAAACCACCACTACACCACTACACTACTACTACTACTACTACTACTACTACTACTACTACTACTACCGTTGTAATTATTGCAAAACATTACGTGAAAAATATGAGGATTTGTATGTTATTTTGGGTTTGACATTTATTTGAATTATAATTCCCTTAAAAGCGTGCTCTACCTGATATTTTAGCGCAAAGATCATAGGCATGGGTTTGGTCAGACTTCATCTTAGATTGATGCACAGTTCTTTGAAACCGCTGGAAAGGCATATGCGGCATGTACAAATAAAACTGGAAAAAAAGAAAAATAAATATGCTTCTTGTTTGCTTGCTATGCCTTAGTAGATGTCTGCAGCGACTAGTGTATTGCCCTGATAGTGACACAAGTAGCACATTCCTCCATAACCGTGAATAAAACTAAGAGTCGGTGGAGAGAAACAGTGACAACGACAACGTACGAAGATTGGGGAGGCTGGTTGGGACGTTGTTAAGCCTGGTCTACGCAGCGTTGAAACCTGTGCTGGTGTGTGCACTGCCTTTCAGTGTACCTTTTGTGGTGGGCACAGAGCCCTGTCAACGCGTGTGTGCCATGCTTGTGTTGTGTCACAGCTCTAGAATTGTGTCCTTGATACTCTTTAAGAGCTTCCCCTCTGTCTATCTGTCTGTCTCTGGCCTCCTTTTGTGGTGGGCACAGAGCCCTGTCCGCGTGTGCCATGCTTGTGTTGTGTCACAGCTCTAGAATTGTGTCCTTGATACTCTTTAAGAGCTTCCCCTCTGTCTATCTGTCTGTCTCTGGCCTCTCTCTCTCTCTCTCTCTCTCTCTCTCCCTGCCCCCCCCTCTCTCTCCCCCCTCCCTCTCTCTCTGGCCTCTGTTCCTCTCCTCTCTCTCTTTCTCTCTCTCTATCCCTGTCTCTCTGTCTCTGTCCCTCTCTGTCTCTCATTTTCTGTCTCTGTCTGTCTGTCTGTCCGTCTCTGTTTCTGTCTCTCTCTCTGTCTGTCTGTCTGTCTGTCTGTCTGTCTCTCTCTCTCTCTCTCTCTCTCTCTCTCTCTCTCTCTCTCTCTCTCTCTCTCTCTCTCTCTCTCTCTCTCTCTCTGCATGACAGCTCCCAACGGCAGCGTCGATGTTAGCTGACTATAAAGGCATCTCAGACACGCGTCATGATTTTGAATGGCATTCTTTTGTCCATGGACTGTGGTTGACAGCAGTGATAAGATCAGTGACGGTTGACGAAATTAGTGCCGGAGCAGAAATGACGGGATAGAAGGGGAGGAAAGGGAGAGAGATTGTTTCGCCTGGGTTACCAGTACGTTGTGTGTGTGTGTGTGTGGGGGGGGGGGGGGGGGGGGGGGGGGGGGGGCGTGCGTGTGGCGTGCGTGCATGCGAGCGTGCGTGCGTGCGTACGTGAGTACGTAGTGCATGCGTACGTAGTGCGTGCGTGCGTGCGTGATTGAGTGCGAGCGTGCGGGCGTACGTGCGTACGTAGTGCATGCGTACGTAGTGCGTGCGTGCATGCGTGTGTACGTGATTGAGTGCGCGCGTGCGTGCGTGCATGAGTGCTTACACGCGCGCGCACGCGTTTGTGACTTTGTGTATATGATTGCGAGCCCATGTTTATGATGTACAAAAAATCAAATGTTATTCCAATAGAGTATATCTTATCGTATGCTTACGAAACACATTGCAACGTAGAGTGACTGTATCTGCCTTCGATAATGCGTCATGCTTTCTTTCTCGCTCGTTCTCTCTGTCGCCCCCCCCCCCCCCCCCCCCCCCACCCGCAATCTCTCTCTCTCTCTCTCTCTCTGTGTCTCTCTCTCTCTCTCTCTCTCTCTCTCTCTCTCTCTCTGGTTTAACTTTATTTAGCTTTAGTTTTCTCTCCTTATCCCCATTCGCACAACATGCTAC
>JADBJO010001443.1:307500-310000 GCA_016801955.1 Conus betulinus
GTGTGTGTGTGTGTGTGTGTGTGTGCGTGTACGTGTGCGTGAATTAACGCGGGCGCATGTGCGCACGTTTGCGTGCGTACGCGAGCGCCTATATGTAAGTGCATTTAAATGGTTGGGTGCGTGCGTACATAGAGAGAGAGAGAGAGAGAGAGAGAGAGAGAGAGAGAGAGAGAGAGAGAGAGAGAGAGAGAGAGAGCTCTATACAGAACTTTGCTTTCTGAAGAGGGTAATCAAGATTGCATGTCAGCGCATGGTTCTTCTGTGGCGCCATGTTGTCTTCACTTTGGAAATGAAGCTGTCAGTCTGAGTGGCGCTGCATGTACCGACTGCTCGGCACTATATTTCCTTTCTAGATATGTTATGAAAATCTTTTCCGATGCCTTTGAAACACCCAGCGTCCAATTCTACCCCCGCCCCAGCCTCGCGCACAATCTATTGTCAGCTGTGTTATCAGAAAGCATCATGAAGACCCTGCAGTCAGCGTACAGTCACGGTCATAATTTCTCTGTCGTGGGACATTTCACGGGAAATAAGGCGATATTCAGAAAAATGCTCAAACCAATGTATTCCTTGATTTTTTTTATATTTGAAAGCTGAATTCTATTCTATTCTATTCTATTCTTGCTTTACCTACTTTTTTGCAAGGTCCATTCTGTTTCCAAGCACACAAAATTAACAATGAGCCCGTTTTGGGACATGTAGGGTTAGCGCAAAAGCATGGTTCATTGCGTTGTTGGGGTGGTAAGGTAGGATGATGGTGGGTATACTGTGTGTTTTTCAGATTGTGAACAGGGGGTGAACATCTCAGTTGGTAGATGGCCGGATTCATGATTGTTATGAACCTGAGACTGTGGGTTCAAATCTCCGCCAGGGCGTATTTGTATATGGAGAGTTTTCCGTTGGATATCTGTATTGGTTCTGATACCATTTCCTGAAAAGTCTTCATACGAATTTATGAAAGACTCCGTGTGTGGACGCATTCATCATATCTTGAACACACGTCAGTCCAAACACCAAAATTTTGGGGGGAAGGGGTCAATTTGGCCGTTGGTGCTGATGACAGGTATGAATCATCTGTGAAAACTAGAAAAGAGTGAGAGAAAAATGGAGTGAACGATATACGACTGAATGACACGAGAAAACGTCTCAATGTAGCACCAGCAGGCAGCTCTTCAGTCGGTTCTACCCTGGTAGGCAGTCCGTTGTGTACATGAGAGCGTGGATTGTAAAGTTCTCATAGCATTTTTGATGATGATCTCTCTCTCTATCTCTCTGTATCTCTCTCTCACTCTGTCTCTCACTGTCTCTGTCTATCTCCCCTCCGCCTCTCTCTCTCTCTCTCTCTCTCTCTCTCTCTCTCTCTCTCTCTCTCTCTCTCTCTCTCTCATTTACCCCAAATGGAGTAATGCGCATTTTCCACACAGCTTTGAAATGACATTGGCACGAGCAAGAAGAGATTATCTTCTTTTATGCCATATTTGCTGGCGATTGCAGTCGGTCCCAAGAGTAATGGACCAGTTTATCAGTCGTTGTTTGATGCCAGCGCTTATGCATATAGCCAGGCGAGCGCATTACCATGTTTCCTAAACAGCAAAAAAGCTGTTAAGACTCCTTCTTGAGTCCTTGTTTTCATCGATCAAGTGCAAAAGATTTTCTGGTGAACTCTCTCTCTCTCTCTCTCTCTCTCTCTCTCTCTCTCTCTCTCTCTCTCTCTCTTCTCTCTCTCTCTCTCTGTATGAGTGTGTGTGGAGGGGGGCGTGCATGTGTGTGTGTGTATGTGTGTGAGAGAGAGAGAGAGACAGAGACAGAGAAAGAGAGTGTGTGTGTGTGTGTGTGTGTGTGTGAGAGAGAGAGAGAGAGAGAGAGAGAGAGAGAGAGAGAGAGAGTACAATGTGATTCCTTACGAAACAGTCTGATTGAAAACAGGGTCGGAGTGACATGAACATTCAGCACTAAGGTCAAAGAAACTATTTCAACTTTAGCGCTTACTTCTCTAAACTTATTTTGAAGCTGACACTGACGTTAGAATCTCCCTACTACTTCGCCAAAGCATCATCTCCTACCTCTTCCTTTGTGAAGTTTGTGGCAAAGTCTTTAGTCAATGGCAATGGAGAGGCAGTTTCTATCGATAGTGGTCTAGCATAGGTTTGGGCTGATCTGGACATGACCTTTTGATATCTTAATAGAATATAATCAACATGTATTGAATCTTCGTTATTGTTAAGTTGTAATCTACACAGAGATTTTCCGTAAAAAAAAGAAAAGTAGTTTGTAAATCGTCTACTGTTTCTCTAAAATATCCAGTGAGTGATCTGTGTGAAGAGCGCATAACCTTTGCTTCCGGCGAGTCGAGATCGTAGATATTGTTACCCCTTGTGAATGCGAAACATGTAAAACTGGATCATCAGTTTGTGGAGCTATACTCGACATTCCGTGTCAATGCCTGGCTTTTCTCTGAATCCATGTCGTCTTCACTTTGAAAATGAAACTGTCAGCTTGA
>JADBJO010001443.1:325000-327500 GCA_016801955.1 Conus betulinus
TTCCAACTGTCGGCATTGTTCCCCACGTTTGTTCCTTCTTTTCTTTTTGCTACCTCTGCTGAGAATGTGACATTTTCACCATCTTTCCATCTGTTGAGCGGTTTATGTTGTCTGTCTGTCCACAAGGAGACGCAACCAACAAACGATCAGAACATCACACACCCACACCCACACCCACAACCACCCCTTTCTGAAGTATTCTCAACAAAACCTGGAATACAGAATATGCTGAAGAATTGACCCAATGAATTTGGGAATGGATCTGTGACTGAGATCCAGCACAAAGGGTGGATCGAGGATCCGCACAGCAAGAACTTCCAAACCGAGTTTAGGCAATGTTGGTGGAGATATAGAATATAGCCCTACATCCCTTGAACATCCAACACGGTTGTATTTCTATGGGATGAGGCGTCAGCTGTGTCAGGTGAAAGTGAGATGTGACACACATTGGGAGAAAAATAAGTTCAGTGTGTGTGTGTGTGTGTGTGTGTGTGTGTGTGTGTGTGTGTGTGTGTGTGTGTGTGTGTGTGTGTGTTTTGTGTGTGTATGTTTTAGAACGGATCATATGGCAGTAAAGGAAAGCGGAACTGGGAACAGCTTTTGTCGTTCTGGCTGTCCGCGTAGATTATCTCCTGGAACGACATCACAAACATTGTAGATATTCTTATCACAGTAGGATATGTAATAAATGAAGCGGTAACAGCCTTAAGCCCTTTTTCTCACAGTAGGGTATGTAAATAAATTAAGCGGTAACAGCCTTAAGCCCTTCTTATCACTCACAGTAGGGTATGTAAATAAATGAAGCGGTAAAGCCTTAAGCCCTTCTTCTCACAGTAGGGTATGTAAATAAATGAAGCGGTAACCCTAAGCCCCTGTCTCCCCGAGTCCCCATCCATCCCCTCTCAATCCAGTCTTCTCCTCACACCAACCATTCCTCCCGTCGTCCTCTCCAGAGAAAGCCAGGGCAATGTTCCATGCAGATGCATTTAGTTCTGACTCCATAAGTGGCCTTTGTCATGAAGGCTGTGTGTTGTGTACAGGTTTGAATGCAGGAGACAACTGTTGTGCAAACGATATCCGCATTCCCCCCCCCCCCCCCCCCCCCCCCCCCTGTACGTCCCTTTTTACCCCACTCCCCTCTCACTCTTCGTTTTTTCCTGACTATGAACTCATGCAGTGTGTGTGCATCGCACGTGTGTCAGAATAGACCAGTTGCCATTCTTGTGAAAATAAAACAAAAATGTTTTCAGTCAATTTTCATGTAAAAAGAAATGGCAGCAACGCTTTCAAGCTCACCGGCAGCAGGTTTCCAAAAGCAAAAAGGTCAAAACACATTGATCCGCTGTAGGCTGGTTAGATTATTTGATACCGGAATGAAACAACTGAACAATAATACAAAATGGGGAGACGGGAGAGTGAACAGTTACAAGAAGTAATAGAAATTGCAGGATGTTTGCTGCTCGTTAGATTCGTTCACTTGCATTTCGTTTATTGCCTGGATAGTTGTGTTTGTGTGTTAGTATGCATATGTGTGTGTATGTATGCAGGCAGGCAGGCTGTCAGGCTGTCAGGCAAGCAGACAGGTAGACAGACGGACAGAAAGATCAAGAGATATAATCTCAAAATTTGTAGTTGTTTCTTTTTATTCCTTTCGTTCTATCTTCGTTCTTCCCATTATTCTAGCTGGAGTATTACCAAGCAAAAACAGATAATTGAAAACGGCTGTGTCCGCTTCAGGCAAAACATGTTCGCGCTCTCTTTTGTAACGGTATGCCTGCCTTTGTGTCTATCTGACTATCTGTTTGTCTGTCTGTCTGTCTGTCTGTCTCTGTCTGTCTGTCCGCTGTCGCTCTGTCTGTCTTCGCTGTCTGTCTGTCTGTGTCTGTCTGTCTCTGTTTATGTCTGTCTGTCTCTTTGGTTCTGTCTGTCTGTCCGTCTGTTTATCTGTCTGTCTGTCTGTCTGTCTCTGTCTCTCCCCCCCCCCCCTGTCTGTTCTGTCTGTCTGCGTCTCTCTGTCTCTGTCTCTGTCTTTGTTTGTCTGTCCGTCTGTCTGCCTGTCTCTCTGTCTTCTATTTGTCTATATGTCTGTCTGTCCGACTCTGTGTCTGTCTGTCTGTCTGACTGTCTGTCTGTCTGTCTGTCTGTCTGTCTGTCTGTCTGTCTCTCTCTCTCTCTCTCTCTCTCTCTCTCTCTCTCTCTCTCTCTCTCTCTCTCTCTCTTAAATTCCAAGCGGCTTGACTTTTTTTCTGTAAGATCTGTAGATCCTCAAATCGTTTCTTTTGCAGCAATAATAAAGGTAAGATGCTGCCGTTGTTTCAGATTAAACCACCTTTTTTTTTTGCAACTTGCGTCACATGTTGCCGGAATTCGAATTGCTCGAAGCGCAGCGTTTGGATGGTAAAAAATGTGCATAGGGATCAGTTTCACTCGCTCATGATCTTTTCTGTCTGTGTGGGAAGCCTGGTCTGTGTGAGACGGAGAAGGACCAGCCGCTCTTGTG
>JADBJO010001443.1:337500-347500 GCA_016801955.1 Conus betulinus
CGTTATCTCCAAAGAAACTTGGGACACCAGACGGTTTTCCCATCTGTTCGTAGTCCATCTGTGTGGGGCTTAGCGATGGCGGGTGAGTTGATTTCTGACAACCGTCCCCATTTCTGGGAGCCCAGACAGTCCTCAATTTGCTAATGATACGACACCTTGTCTTGCATTAACTACAAGAAGAACTAGAGACGTTTCTTTCCTTTCTCCTTTTTTTTTTTTTTTTTTTTTTTTTTTTTTTTTTTTTTTTTTGTTTTTGGTTTCCCCAGAGTTTGAGTTCTTTACGGTCAGGTCTTTGGACCCTTCCCCGAAGAATGAACGAATGAAGCAGAGACGTTCAAAACTGGTCGCTGGCCTTTTTCCGCGGGCTTCTCTCTCTCTCTCTCTCTCTCTCTCTCTCTCTCTCTCTCTCTCTCTCTCTCTCTCTCTCTCTATCTATCTATCTCTGTCTCTCTCTCTCTCTTCCCCCCCTCTCTCTCTCTCTCTCTCTCTCTCTCTCTCTCTCTCTCAAACAAGGAAAGACGTGGCGTGAATGTTGACAAGAGCTAAGGGTGTCATTCACACAGGACGTTTGCCTTCGCTTCCCGTCAAGATGCTTGCCGACCTCTCCGCTTTGATAATGATCGTATGGGTCTGTTTTTGTCTGGGTTTTTGTTGGCACTGGCGGTATCCTGGGATTGTGAGGTAACGTGAAGGAAATGAAGGGAACGAGCTCTCTGGGACCTGCCTGCAAACAGAAAATGAAGTGGCGTCTTGGCAGTCTGAGATGGAGAGAGAGAGAGAGAGAGAGAGAGAGAGAGAGAGAGACAGAGAGAGAGAGAGAGAGAGAGAGAGAGAGAGAGAAAGAAGAGAGCCATTAAAAAGAAGCCATTACCTCGATTTACAATTCAGTTTGAGTTACGAGCTTTCCAAAGTAAAAGAAAAACATACAGAGAGAGAGAGAGAGAGAGAGAGAGAGAGAGAGGTGTCTGCATCCATTTCCTGATTTATAATAAACTTTGATCAAAGCCAGACAGACTTCAGCGTACTCGACAAAGGAGACCCAGTTGTCACCTAGTTGCTACAGGCTTTGAACGCGTAAGGAAAAAAAAATGGTCAGTATATAACAGGAGTTCATGTGGAAGCTGAGCAGCCCGACGGCAATAACGCACAGTCGGCTGGTAATTTAAGAGATCTTTACCGCATACTTCATTTCCAAGGTTATTCCGAACAGCTAAACCCCCCCCCCCCCCCCCCCCCTGCCCTCACGATACTCCCACCCCTTTACAACCTTTTACCCCCAGCGTTCGGCGTATCCAAACCCAAGCCTCCAAACTCATCGATGCTAGAATGAGGGTCGGCATCTCCCAATGCGGTAGGTGCGTCAGTCCATCGTATATTACCTTTTGATGTGTGTGAGTGGCAGGCATGTGGCGAGCACAACATTTCACCGGAGTGCCGTTGTTGATGGGCTGAGCACAACGCTTAGAAACATGCTGAAGTTGTATATCCATCGGGGAGTGGATGCGTGCTGCGAGAGAAGGAGAGGCGCGAGAAGAGGGGAGGAGAGCTGCATATTGCTATAAGTATTTCGTACACACAAACACACACTCGTGGGCGCACGCTCGTGCACACAAACGCATGCACGCACCCACTCTCTCTCTCTCTCTCTCTCTCTCTCTCTCTCTCTCTCTCTCTCTCTCTCTCTCTCTCTCTCACACACACACACACACACACACACACACACACACACACACACAAGCAAGCGCGCTTACACACACGCGCGCGCGCGCCCCGCACGAGCGCGCATAAACGCATACACACACGAGCGCGCCTGCGAAAGCATAGGTGTGAGTGCGTGTGGTGTGTGTGTGGTGTGTGTGTGTGTGTGTGTGTGTGTGTGTGTGAGAGAGAGAGAGAGAGAGAGAGAGAGAGAGAGAGAGAGATGCGGCTTATTGCCTGTATTAAGTTTGATAAACTCGGATCAGCGTGATCGTTTAGGAGATGGAAGACACAGGTTTTGTTGAATTGGCGGATTAACAGTCATTCCAGTATCTGATCTGTCTATTGATGTAGGAATTAACAGCTGGAGTAAAACAGTATCACCTTAGCCTCTGATTTATGGAGATCGATTTTGTTTCAGTGAAAGGTTGCTCATACATTCGAATTCTCACAATCCGATCAAAGGATATAATCTGTGTGCCGAGAGAAAGAAAAAAAAAAGAAGAGAGAGAGAGAGAGAGAGAGAGAGAGAGAGACAGACAGACAGACAGACAGAACAAACAGTCTCTTTTTGAGAGAGAGAGAGAGAGAGAGAGAGAGAGAGAGAGAGACAGAGACAGACAGACAGAGAGGTTTGTTACCCAAATTGATTACTTTTCTTTTTGACATTTTAGCGGAATATGCTATTTGGACTAATACATCGTGGATCAAGCTAAAACGTTATTCGTGTATACCTATGAACATTATTAACGAAATAAAATGGAATGCTACACACACACACACACACACACACACACATAGCGAGCGAGCGACTGGAGTTTTTTACAGCAAAAAGAACTTTGTGTCACAGGGGTAAACGACTGCTTGTTTCTACTGAAAATATGCTTTTGCTTGCTTGCTTGCCTCTCTCTCTCTCTCTCTCTCTCTCTCTCTCACCACACACACACACACACATACGCCGCAAATATACGCACCTGCAAACACACACACACACGCACGCACTCACAAACGCAGACTTACTCGGACACGTGAGCATGCACACACGTGTTCGCACACACGCACACATACTCATTCATCATGCACATGTGCATACACACAGATAGAGAGAGAGATTTCTTTAATTCTCTGCCTTTCCAAGTTTAAGAAGAATGCCATCCCAGAAAAAGGCTGGTGTGCAATATCATAGTTTGTTTTAAAAAAAAAAAAAAAAAAAAAAAAAACAAAAGGTGCCATCTAAGAAGCAAAAGAAAATCACGAAAGAGCAAAACAAGCTACATTTTCTTGTGAAAAGTAGAAAATATAAAATGATAACCTCTTCAGCAAGTGCTGAGGGCCAGTTCTTGGAATGAACCTGCAAGGGACTAAATTACAATAAACTAACGAATTCCAAGGATAAGTAACCTAGCACCGTTCCAGCAACTTACAACGCAGCTTGATGTTGCAATGACTCAAAAAATATTCAATTACAAACAAAGCTTGCTCTTATGACTTACATTGAAGAAAAAACTCAACAAACATACTATGGTATTGCACACCAGACTTTTTCTGGGATAGCATTCTTCTTAAAAACCGAAAAGGCAGAGGAGTCAAGTTACCACTTTCCGAGGTCACTGAGGAGAAACAATCAGGTTTTGAAATACCGGTATCTGACGAGGAGTTATATGTTAGTGAGTTTCCTCTCCATTGGAGATTGAATCCACCTTGGAGACTATAAGCTTGCTGAAGGCTCATTTTGAGAAGCAATTATTATTCCCCATTCACCCACTCAAGCACATACTATCAGTTATGCAGAATTATCAACCACTGCAGATATGAATCCTTTTCTCCCCCTATTTCTTCAGTCTAAGACATAAGCAAGCTTTGCAAGCTTTGTATTATAATATATGAATATATATATATATATATATATATATATATATACATTTATATATGTCATTAATTTGATCTTTAATTTGTTGTCTTTCCTTTTGCCCCAGCGCTGAGTGGAAAAAAGCATTTGCATTGCCTATCTCATTACCCTGGTAAAATGAAATTTCGTCTCTCTCTCTCTCTCTCTCTCTCTCTCTCTCTCTCTCTCTCTCTCTCTCTTTCCTTCTCTCTCTAATGCCGAGTAAGTGAGTTCAGAACATTGGACATTAAACCTTGTCCGTTCTTTCTGGATGCACTCATCCGCTTCCTGGATCATGTTTCCGCTATAACGCCAAGATCCCAGGTCGCATGGACTAATAGCAAGAACTCCGTCCACCAGAAACAGATACTACGAGATTTTTATTACAATGCAGCTCTCATTTTTCACACACACACACACACACACACACACACACACACACACACACCTGTCCATGGTAGTGATTGGAGTGCGTGAGAACCAACAGTGAGCGGTGGAGATGAAAGAGTAGCTGTATTGATCCCTAGCTCTGTCTACGTTGTAACAAGAACAGCCGGGCATTCCTGGTCCAGGCAATTAAAACTTTGTGTACCCCCCCCCCCCCCCCCCCCCACACACACACACACACACACACACACCATCGTCCCCCTCCTCCTCCGCCTCCTTTCCTCCTGCTCCTTCTCCTCCACCTCCTTCCACCTCCTCCTCCTTTTGTTACTCCTCCTCCTTCTTCTCCTCCTCCTCTGTTTCCTCCCTCCAGGTTGTTTTCCCTCCTTTTTTTTTTCCTTTTTTTTTGTCTCTTTTTTCTTCTTGTTGTTGTTGTCTTTGTTCTTGTTCTTGTTCTTGCTGTTGTCTGTTGTCTCTCTGTTCTGTCTGTCTGTCTGTCTCTCTCTCTGTGTATGTGTGTGTGTGTGTGTGTGTGTGTGTGTGTGTGTGTGTGTGTGTGTGTGTGTGTGTGTGTGTGCCTCGTGTTCTCTCTCTCGTACCCTCTCTCAACCTCAATCACTCTGTCTGTCTGTCTGTCTGTCTGTCTGTCTGTCTCTCTCTCTCTCTCTCTCTCTCTCTCTCTCTCTCTCTCTCTCTCTCTCTCTCTCTCTCTCTCTCTCTCTCTCTCTCTCTCTCTCTCTCCTTCAGCTCTTCACCAACGGTTGGATAGCTGTTAATGGAGGAACGTATCATTTCTCTGTGATCGCAGAAACAGATTTGACAACAGCTGGGCCCGTCTTTGCAGACTGTTAGTATGATCTGGTCACACAAAGCATGAACAGCATGGGTCTGGTCGAACACAGGCACGACGTGGCATTGACTGAAGCTGCTTTGTGTTGCGTTTTCTCTTCAAAAACATGAGTTTACGAAAGCCTGTGGGAAAGGGGGAGGGGGTGGGGAGACACTGGGGGACGGTAGGATGAGTTGATGTGGGGGTCGTCTGTTCAACATTGTGCAAGCTGCAATTTATGATTATGATTTGGCGTTTGACAATAAATAAAGTATCAATTATAATGCACCATGTACAAAAATGTTATATCTCTGACACGGAGCACGCAGCGGTAGCAGATAAACAAAAGGACGTTATCAACCTGTACGTATACACACAAATAAACTGAAGCTTAAAGCAGTCAATAAGAGGTAAATTGACGTAGACATACCTGCACTTGGCATCGGTTGTGAAAGATTACAATGAATCGTTTATCTCTCTCTCTCTCTCTCTCTCTCTCTCTCTCTCTCTCTCTCTCTTCTCTCTCTCTCTCTCTCTCTCTCTCTCTCTCTCTCTCTCTCTCTCCCCCCCCCCCCCCTTCCCCCGTTAACGTAACTGCTCTGCTGCAAACTTTTGGTACATAAGAAGCCCACCTTCGAGCGTGTTTGGTTTCTCCTCTTCTTCTGTTTTTTTTTTATATGAAATATTTTCGTGCATCTCATTCAGTTTTGGTTTTCAAATTCATTATTAACCGAGTCTTCTTTTTCACCCATAAAAGTCATAGAAACTTTAGTTGTTTCGATGTAATCGTTTATGGTTCGAAAGAAGTCAACTTTTATCAGCTCATGTTTATTTTTGCTTTGTTTATCTTACTTTTTAATCAATCGCTCAAGAATTCCCCTTTTCTTCTCTTTCTTCTTTCTCCCAAGTTTTCTTTGTCTTCATCTTTCCTGTGTCAAAATCGTAGAACACGACATAACACCCCTTTGTTCATGATGCCGTTAAATTAATTTTTACATTCAATCCCTTCTGTGTAAATTGTTCAAGATCGTCTTCTTCATTTCGTTTTCTTTTAGCTTAGTTTTTTGTTGTTGCTGTAGGTGTGTGTGTGGTGTGTGTGTGTGTGTGTGTGTGTGTGTGTGTGTGTGTGTGTGTGTGTGTTTGTGTGTGTGTTCCAGCAACGGTTAGAACTTTTCCCATTTCTCGTACAATCGTAAGAATTCGATACAATATTAATTTTGTTAAAATATCCATTTTTGTTCGTTCCGCCTTCATCTGGCAATTTTTGTTTTGTTTCGTTTTCCAAAATCTCACGTGACCATTTTACCATTGTGTAACGCTGGTTGTTCCAAACAAACCGAGACAAAACCCCACACAATACTATACTTTGAAAAAAAGGAATATTGTAATGTTTGTTTGTTGTGAGTCTACTTTCACTGGTAGGCATTATAGCTTCCATCTTTTTAAATAACAAATAATGGCCGAAGCTCCATTAGGACTTACTTAAAAAAAAATTGAAAAGTTATACATTGTACGTTGCATGTGCATGTTAGTGTCTGTCTCTTGAAACTCCCATTTACGGTATTAACCTTTACAACTACAACTCTCGATTACCAGTCTCCGAGAGTTTGTCAATGGAACACCACCGCCACAAATCCTCCCCCATCCCCCCCCCCCCCCCCACCGTCGTTCACTTTTTGGATCATTTCAGTTGTGTTCACTGAGCGCCATTTTCCATTATTACGCGTTCTTAAGTACTTAGATCGTCTGAACCGTTCTTATCTCAGTTGTTAACTTATCGACTATCCCGATTTCTATTATTAAGCGTCATTAATACCTCTTATCTCCTGTGAAGCGTCTGTCATTAATGTATTAATGATACACTATTAAGTGACATTTTTTTTTTTTTTTTTTTCTTTTTTTTAACGAACGAAATTTTATTTAACCAGGGTAATGAAATAAGCAAATTGCACATGCTTCTTTCCGCCCAGCCCTGGGAAAACAAAACAAAAAAAAAAAAAGCACATGGAAAACACGCGAGTCAATATAGCAGCAAAAAGGGGAAAAGTGAATACGCTAGTCAACTTGCAAACTATAAGAAGGAACTGACCACTATTGCAAATGCAAACGAAAGAATTATGTATGCAACGAGATGAACGCGTGCGCGCGCGCGCGCGCACACACACACACACACACACACACACACACACACACACACACACACACACACACACACACACAAACAAAAGGAATTGATCTAAATAAACAACAACTATACAGTATCGTTTCAACACAACAATAGTCACAATGTCTGTTATATTCTTTCTTTCGCATCATTGTGCTTGATTCCGTGTCCATGAGGTCTAAATATGCAGTGTAGTTTTAAGTTTTTAGTGCTTGAAACAAAATGTTTTTGTAAGCTGATTTAAATGAGCTAATACTATTTCATCTTTCATGTAATTTGGTGAGGAGTTCCAAAGGGTCCTTCCTGAGTAAGTGAGGCTTGTGTTTAAAAGATCAGTTCTGGATTTTCTCATTACAATATTATTCGTGTATCTAGACTGATTTCGCGAAAATCGTGTGGTTAGTGCAGGGGGAGCAAATCCATTTCTTTATTCCATACATCACAAACTGCTTTGCTATACTGTAGTTTTACACGATAATGGAAGGATGTCCAGTGCTAAGTACTAGTAGTCTTCGGTCGTCAAACTTGTAGATTTTAAAAGTACTAACTTCAGAGAGTGTTTATGGATCCTGTTAAGATTTTTAAATGGGTTTGCACTGCATAGATCACACGGTGTTGACGCATAATCGACAGATGATGAAATAAATGCGTAAAAGAATGTATCTCGAGCTTAACTTTGAGGAAATTTTTTAATTTTTGAAAGCTGGAATGACTTTTTTTGCAATACGTTTGCATAAACTATGGATATGCGGTGACCAGGAAAGATTATTGTTGATATTAACACCTAGAACTTTGTGAGTATCAGCTTCATGAATGACTGTATTACCTATGTGTTTGAGAGAGAGAGATGAGAGAGAGAGAGAGAGAGAGAGAGAGAGAGAGAGAGAGAGAGAGAGAGAGAGAGAGAGAGAGAAAGGGAGAGAGAGAGCAGGTGGGGTCAAACAGAAAAGACAGAGAGACTGAATGACAGATGAAAAGAGCGAGGGGCAGAGAAATACAATATGCACATATAGGGAGCGAAATAACCAGCTTGTCCCAAATATGTTCCCACTCCCACCCTCCATCCCCACGCCATCATCATAATCTCGTAACTCTAATCCACTTTACCACTTCCCTGTATGTTTTATCGCCAAACCCCTTCCCGCATTCCTTCTTTCCCTATGTTCTCCCTCTCTCCTTAAATCCACACGCACGTACGCGCGCGCGCGCGCGCACACACACACACACACACACACACACACACACACACACACACACACACACACACACACACACACAAATGCACACATATGTACGTACACACGCACGAACAAACGCACGAACGCTTCCCCCATCCTACTCAAACAATCAATTCATCTGCTCAAGTAGACGGCATTATTGTTACTGTAATCGTAATCTTCAATTTTGATCATCAGTATCATCATGATATCATCACACGCCTGTGAGCGCTCTCTCTCTCTCTCTCTCTCTCTCTCTCTCTCTCTCTCTCTCTCTCTCTCTCTCTCTCTCTCTCCTCTCTCTCTCTCTCTCTCTCTCTCTCTCTCTCTCTCTCCTCCGTGTTTTGTCACGTATTTTCATCTCAGCATGCCATCTTTTTTTCTTTTTTTTTTTTTTTCAATAACTTGTTTTTAATTCTTCAAAGAAACAAGATTGTATGACATCACCATTCATTTCAAAGTTTTATGGTTAGTAAGCATGAGAACATTAAATCATAAAGATGTCTGAACACTCGCATATACACATACCCACACACACATGCATACACACATACACGGACAGGTACGCGCGAACACACATTACAATGTGTATAATTATATAGTGTCATGTCAGCTTGTAAAATATATAATGAAGGGGGGGGGGGGGGAAGTTGTACACACAAGTCAGCCAGTTAATCTATGGAGGCCTACTTAAAATAAGTTTTTATAATAGGCCCAGTTGTTTTGGAAGAGTTGGTGTTTAAAGATTATCTTTGCATTGTATTCCTCTATTTTGTATCGATATTTAAGTGATTTTATAAAATTTGAGACCACTGGACGAGTTTTATTTATTTTACATTTATAGATGTACATTAAGTTACATTCTGGTTCATATCGTGTCATTAAGTCCCATTATAACGCGTCATTGAGCTCATTATCTCTTCTGATTATCCGCCTTTGATTACTTTTAAAATCTGTGGCACTGTCCGGTGAATGGATGCATGCCCATGATTTCTTTCTTTTTATTTTTTCGTTGTTGTTTTTTTTTAGCCATTAAGTAACATTACAAAACTTTTGCACTGCATGATCAGACGCGAAACAAAGTGTTTGAAAAAAAAAAAAAGAAAGAACACAATCACGGGTTATTTAAGTGAACTCTGCAACTATGCTAGTCAGGTCAGCAAGCGTTCTGGAATAACATGCTTAGCTGACCGTAAAAGGCATCTTAACTTCCAGATTCAATTCCGGTATATGCATAGTTTGAACCCTGACCACCTGATGTTTATACATTCAGATCCACTTTAGCTATGGTGTCATACGTATCCTACTTCGGCTTCGTTTGACAGTGTAACCTTTTCCAATCGCCGGAGCAGCCCCCCCACCCCTCACATCTTCTCCTCTTCATTCCCGCTTCCCCTCCCATTCATTTTCCTCCCCACCATTCCTGACCATTAACAAATCGCTACGTAAAGAAATTCGATCCATTGGCCTGACAGTAACCATGACCAGACCACCTTTTATTGCTAATTGTGTTTCCACCCACCCGCACGGTCTCACATTGCCCGTTCTGCGGCCAGCTTCTGTCAGACGGGATCAACTAGCTGGCAAAGACGAGCGGGAAAGAAAGGTGTTTTGATCACATCCGAACCCATTGCTGGCAACTTTGGAGAGTATTCAATGTGTCACAGAGAATTTGTACTTGAGAGTGAAATGTTTTTGGAGTGAGTCTTTTAACGCCACGCCACTTCCCCCACCCCCTCTTTCCTCTCTCTCTCTCTCTCTCTCTCTCTCTCTCTCTCTCTCTCTCTCTCTCTCTCTCTCTCTCTCTCTCTCTCTCT
>JADBJO010001443.1:352500-370000 GCA_016801955.1 Conus betulinus
GTGTTGGTTATCATAGCTGCTTTGCATATTTGGACAATAAAAAATTTATGTATGTCATCCATAGAAATGCTCATTATATATGTGTGAAAATTTCTGCGCACTGTCTTCTTGCTGTGCATATGTAAGCTCTTACATTACCTGATTAAAATGCGTGAGAAAAAAAAAAACATCATCGAGACACAAAAATATGTCAAGACACAGGAGGAGACACTGCTCCAGCTTTCCCCGTTTGCTGATCCTGTTCACTGCACCTGAGACAGGACACGAATAAATATTGAATGCCCTCTTGTGTCGCTCTACAGTGCCTATCCGTTCAGTTGGTGACCCATTCCCATCCTACCTGTCTTATCTTCCCCTCCTATTGTGTCTGCCCCCCCCCCCCCCACCCCACCCACCCACCCCCCTCTCCCGCCCACCTCCTGCACCTGCTTTCCATCATACCCAAGTGGATGCTCAGTCTTCCGTGCTCCCGCTGTTTGTGTTTTCCCTTTTCCATCAGATTCGGCGACGACAATTCGACAGCGACAGGCTTCCCCAGTCCCTGCTCACTGGACCGTCCGCGCATCCGTTCTCTCTCTCTCTCTCTCTCTCTCTCTCTCTCTCTCTGTGCGCACAAGTGTACGTGTGTGTAGGGGGTGGAGAGTGGAAAGGGGGGGTGCGTGCGTGCGTGTGTGTGCGTGCGTGCGCGCGCGCGTGTGTGTGTGTGTGTGTGTGTGTGTGTGTGTGTGTGTGTGTGTGCGTGCGTGCGTATGCGTGCGTCTCTCTCTCTCTCTCTCTCTCTCTCTCTCTCTCTCTCTCTCTCTCTCTCTCTCTCTCTCTCTCTCTTCCTCTTTCCCTCCCTCTCCCCTATGTTTTTTCTCTTTTTCTCACTTTTCTTAAGCGTCGAAAACTCTCCTCTTTTATCCTGGTCTACCAGGCCAGAAAATACGAACAGACATACAGAGGCCGCTCTCCCCCTGCTTTGTCGTCTGATAGTGTTTCCTGTCACCCTGTGGCCATGGAGACAGATGCGTCCTTGCTCTCCCGCTTTGTTCTCCAATTTCTCTCTGACTGGGAGCCAGAACCGGCCCTTCCCTTCTTCTTGTCCCCTTTTCCTCCTCCTTCCACCTTCGAGGCTAATTACAAATCCTTACTAAATGAAATGTGATCCATTTACACTATCCTAAGAGTGAACAGACTGCTTTTTTGTTGATTACATTTTAACCCAACCGTAATGTCTAGCACGGCTAAGTGTGTCGCCAGTTTCTGTAAAACGGGAATAAACTTGCTAGCAAAGGAAAACAAGAAACTTGTTTTGATACCCATTATTGGCAGGGGTGAAGGAGACGATTGAATGTGTTACAGGTAATTTCGAGCTTAGGGTTTAAATGATTGCTCGAATCGGTCTTCCAGTTCCACCTTCTGTTCTTTCCGTTCATGCCCCTTCGTCTCCCCATATCCCCACCCCCATCCCTCTCTCTCTCTCTCTCTTTCACACACACGCACACACACACACACGCACGCACGCACGCACGCACGCACGCACACACACACACACACACACACACACACACACACACACACACACACACACGCGCGCACACATACACACACACACACACACACACACACACACACACACACACACACTTTTCATTTCTGGCTCCTCTCTTTGCACATATATCAGCTAGCTCAAACCCCAAATACCACAATGCGATGGAATCCAACAGAAGGTGACAACAGTTCCTTTACATATCAAGACATGAATAAGATGACATATTTCATTTACAAGAAAGTTGTTCGAAACGGTATTTGGAAATTTTATGGTTTGCAGAAACAGACATTGAATCCACACAAATAACTACTTTAAATATTGATTGTGGCAAGTCAATCAAACGTGACAATGCCATAATAATAGCTATCATTTCGGGCGACAAATATTGATCTGTCTTTTCCAGTGGAGTAGGCTATATCTTTTCAACCTTTTGTGATGGTATAACAAAAGCAGAACCTGACTGAGTATTAGACAATACTGAACCATCTGTGTAAACTTTAAGATGTTGAGGATATTTCTCTTGTAAATGCATCTTTAAAGAATAAGATAAAATATTTGGTTGGTCAGTTTTGCTCACATCAGTGTGATCAAGATCAAAATGTGCCCTGTTTCTTTCCCAAGCTAGAGGAGAAATCAGTATTGAATATATCCTTTTCTTTACCTGAAGTCAATCAGTTATTAAAGCAAACCGTCTGGTGCCGATTCAGAAAAACACTACAAAAATACCTTGCTTAGTGTGGCTGATAAAAACACTTATTTAATTAATTATGAACATGTAAACAGCATTCCTCATTTAAAAGTGAAAAATATGTACCTGTACAGAAATTTCATTTCATTTCATTTTATTTTATAAATTAAAACTTGATGCCTTAAAAACTAAATATACAAACGAAGCAAGATGTATTTGTGGAGAACGGAGAATAACCAGCAAGCATCTACTGTGTGACTGTTTACCTCTTCAAGCTCACTTACCACCATTATCAGGCATGTCATTGTGTGATGTCTTTTCAGATTTAAAGCTTGCCTTCAGTGTTGTTTTCTGTTTACTTTGTAGTCCAGTTAAGCATTTACTTTAAGATTATTTGCAGGTATATTGTAGGGATGCTTAGAGGGACATATATATGCACATAGATAACAACATTATGCATACACTTACATAGTCACAGACATTTATGCATCTCTCTCTCTCTCTCTCTCTCTCTCTCTCTCTCTCTCTCTCTCTCTCTCTCTCTCTCTCTCTCTGGATATCGAGCCGGGTCTGAAAATAGTGTCTGGGGTCTCCTGGCTAATGAGGTTCCCAACTTCAGTTCTTTTCGAATTAAAAACCACCACCACCTATTACGCCCCCACATTTTACCTTATTGATCCCTTCCATTTCCTTCGCTTCCTTCTTACTCCCTCGGCATCAATCAGACAGTGGGAGGGAAGCACTTCCCCGGAAGATCCCAGCTGCGTTCCCATCAACCTCTTTGTCGGCGCCATTCATCACTGCGGCTTTGGCCACGCTCTCCAGGGAAAGGACAGAAACAAGCATTTCAATGCAGCCGCCAGTAACGCGAATGCACAGAATAAAAAAGAATGAGCACCACATAAAGAAGTGCCCGGTGTAGACAAAGCATAGGTTCTGTGTCCTTTTCTGTTCTGTGGTTCCGTTTCTGAAGACAACGAGCCAGTATTTGAGAAATGGGGGGGGGGGGGGGGGGGGGGGGGTGTTGTTGTTGTCTTGTTTATCTGATAGGGAAAGTGATACTGACTGCCTAAGTATGTCTAGAACTGAACTGAAAGAAAAGATGCTTTTTTGCTTACCACCAGCTGGTCGCTACTGAAAAGTCTGTTGCCATTCCTCCTGCAATAGTCAGCCATCATTTTGTACCTGTGTATTTCGCTGATCCTATCCTACCGTGCCACAGCCGGAGAGCTGGATGCTGTCCAAATGAAATAAATCGGTGATGCAGTTGCTGTGTTTTTCTGCTTTTTTATTTCCTGTCTTGAAGTTGATAGAAGTACTTCTGCAATGATCCCTTCTGAGGATACGGGGATGGACGAGAATGCTTTTTGTGCCAACAGGGATGGACAAGAATGCTTCCTGTGCCAATATACCATATATATATATATATATATATATATATATATATATATATATATATATATATATATATATATATATATAATTGTGTTGCTAACCAACAATAATTTTTTTTTAAAAAGTGCTAAACCGGGTGGGAGCGGCATCTGTTAAAACGGTTACCCCCGACGACTGCACCAGCAAGAAACAGCGCTGTAGGTTTTAGCACTTACATTTTAATCAAAGTTTTAACAATATATATATATATATATATATATATAATGCGTCATATGCATGTCCACTGTCCAATGCTCCTGTGACATGGGGCATAAAACATACAGCTATAACATATGAGAAAACTTTTGATTTATTTTATTCACAAACGTTCCACCACCCAGTGTATGTATTATGCCGTAACTTGAACAGAAAGAATACACAGAATCGAGATTTTTTTAAGCGAATATTGCTTATGAATCGGTTTAAACGACTGTTTTAATTAAACTGATTTCTGTCGAACTGGCAGCAAGAGTAATTGACGCGTATTGATCTGTTTTCAAAAAGAAACTCAAAAGATTCTGTCGGTCAGATCCGGCTTCTATTGACAAGTCAGACGAAGGACATTAAGTAGGACAGGCTTTAAGGCTTGAAACTAAAATGCTTCTCTGAATCAAGTTTAATGGCGCCCTCTCTCTCTCTCTCTCTCTCTCTCTCTCTCTCTCTCTCTCTCTCTCTCTCTCTCTCTCTCTCTCTCTCTCTCACTTCTTTTAATCTGACTCAGTTAATCGATAAGCCAACACGAATCACTGCTACTTCCCAAACTCTCATTGACCATGTTTACACATCTTCTGTACCTGCTATAGTAGAAATTTGTTCACCAGTCTTTGGATGCAGCGATCACTCCCCTATCTGTTTTACTGGTCTAAACGAGGCGTTAAAATCCCCCCCCTAAATCATCACAAGTATGTTACGTATAGGAACTTTTCAGGCTTTGATAAAGACTTATTTCTTACAGATCTGATGAATTCCTCATTTTCCTCTGTGTATCAGTTCACGAATCCGATGAAGCCTTAGAAGTGTGGTATCACACTTTTCTCAATGTTTACAATAAACACGCTCCATTAAAAACAATTCGTGTCAAAAGTACCCCTAAAAGCCTTGGGTAACAAGTGATATAGAAAAATCCATGGATTTAAGAGACTTACTTCTGGCATCAGGTAATCATATAGAATTTATGAAACAAAGAAATCTTGTTAACTATTTTAAAACGCTCAGCCAAAAAGGAAATATTTTAAAGATCTTATTTACTCTAAAACAGACAACCGATCAGTTTGGAAGGCTATCAATCAGCTTGGCAATAAAAATCCTAACGCTCGTGCTACAACACCGAAAGATGTATCAGTTGAAATGTTGAATACACACTTCTGCAATGTTGCCAATTTTACCATAAAAAGAAACAGATCCTCACAAAACGATTTAGATGCTCTTCTGAATTTCTGTCAGTCCAAAAATATCACAACATGTCTAGATATTCCGTTGTTATGTGTACACACGAAGTATATAATGCTCTTATTCACTTAAAGCAAACTAGTACTACTGGCCTTGATGGCATTGACGGAAAGATTCTTAAACTGTCAGCACCTGTAATTGCTGAAACACTCACTTATATATACAATCTCTGCATTTCTAAAAATCAGTTCCCCAAGGCTTTTAAAATTGCTAGAGTAACGCCGATCTACAAAACAGGTGATCACACCGATCCGTCTAAACTACAGGCCCATTTCTATTCTGTTTGTACTGTCTAAACCATTGGAAAACCATCTAAATAAACATATTCTCGATCACTTCAATTCTTTCAATTTATTTCATCAGGACCAGTCCCGGTTTAGGGAAAATCACTCGTGCCAAACAGCATTGACAAACCTAGTTGATCAATGGCTTACTAATATAAATAACGACAAAATTACAGGTGTTCTCATGGTAGATTTCATGAAAGCCTTTGATGTTATTGATCGCAATCTTCTTCTTAAAAAACTAAAGATATACAACTTATCAGAGAATTCGTTTAGAACTCCTATCTTCATTTCTTTCCGATAGAAAGCAAATGGTCTCAGTAAATGAATCTGTATCTCCTACATTATCCATTAGTCATGGTGTGCCTCAAGGGTCAGTACTCGGACCTATCTTATTTTCCATATATATAAACGATTTACCTCTATTCATTGATAGTCTCTGTGAAATGTTCGCTGATGACACCACAATACACTGTAGTCACAAAAAAATTGAAAATATATTTGCCAGTTTACAAGAAAGTATAAAAAAATTAATTATATGGTCTGAACTCAATCACATGTGTCTCCCTCCTCGGAAAACGAAGTACTTGATAATAACCACCAGACAAAAGCGTCAAAATATTTCTTACGATTCCCTATCTCTTTGTATAAATAATGAAATAGTTGAAGAAGTTGATCATCATAAAGTCCTTGGTGTCATTGTAGACAATAATTTGTCATGGTCTTCTCATGTCACAATGCTTTGCAAACTTCTATCTAAAAAAAATTCACCAGCTTTCAAAACTAAAATATTTCTTAGACCAACATTGTCGTAAGCTGTTTTTTACTTCGTACATTGAATCTCATTTGAATTACCTTCTACATTGCGGGATTCGGCCAGTTATAACGTATTAAAACCACTCTTCAGTCTTCACAGACGGGCTGTGAAACTCATTCTTCTCAAATCTACAACTGTAACTCCCTCTGATGATATAAACGTTTAGACATTTTGCCTCTGAAATGGAAACTCATTTATAACAAAGCAATTTTCATGTTTAAGATAATGTCCAACCATGCACCACCAACTTTGAAAAATAAATTTAAAACGAACCTGATTCGCAATGTCAGAAAGATTCAGATACCCCTACCGAGGATTGATCTTTTTAACTCTAGCCTCATTTACTCCGGTGGTGTTTGTGGAACGACCTAGTGTCTTCATTTAATGTAATTTCGAGTCTAAATGTTTTCAAAAAAAACAATACTTCTCATATCTGATGCTACGCTTCCTAAACAGTATGACTAATGACAACATCATATAAACTTCTTTATACGTTTTCACAATTATATATGGATTCAAGTACAAATGATGTTTAAATGTATTTGAATGTTCATTTGTGTTCCTTCGTTACCCCTTCTCTATATCTTCTGATGATATACTGTTCACCTGTCCATCTTTCATTGACGTCCTTCATTTCTCTCCTTCTTCTTCTTCTTCTTCTTCTTCTTCTTCTTCTTCTTCTTTTTTTTTTTTTTTTTTTTTTAATGTATTCGCAAAGTTGTTTTCTCTCTCTCTCTCTCTCTCTCTCTCTCTCTCTCTCTCTCTCTCTCTCTCTCCTCTCTCTCTCTCTCTCTCTCTCTCTGTATGTGTGTGTGTGTGTGTGTGTGTGTGTGTGTGTGTGTGTGTGTGTGTGTGTGTGTGTGTGTGTGTGTGTGTGTGTGTGTGTGAAAGGTTGACTGTCATATTTTTGGATTGCCTTTTGTATTTCAGGCTAACATTCTTTTCACTATTTTGATTGTTCGTTGATTTTGAAAGTCACATATTGTCATCATTGTTTCTTTTTTTGCTTCATCGAGGGCAAGATGTAAAAAAAGCCTGTATTGTGCTTATTCTTTATCCCTCATTAAAAAAGATTCGTTCGTTCGTTCTCGTTCTCCTCGCCTGTCTCTCCTCTCTCTCTCTCTCTCCTCCTCTCTCCCTCTCTCTCTCTCTCTCTCTCTCTCTCTCTCTCTCTCTCTCTCTCTCTCTTTGTGACAATCCTGCATGATCGATTTTCCTTTTCTTTTATCACCATTAGATGGAAAAGCAATCCGTCCCCATCCAAAAGGAAGAGGATTTTTTTTTTAAAGAAGCTGGGGTTAATCCAGACGACTGAGCCAGGTCTTGAAGTACAAGGGACGTCCTCTGTCTAATGAGGTTTCCATTTTCAGTTTCTCTTACTTTCAACCGCCACCACTGATCACACCCACAAAATCCACCTTATCAGTCCATTCTGTTCTTTCCCTTCCCTCTGACTCCCTCGTAATCAACTAGACAATGGGGGGGGAAGCACCTCTCTGGAAGGTCCCTCCATGTGTGTTTCCATCAGCCTCATTGTCGACACTATTCATCACTGGGGATTTGGCCACGTACTGCAGGAACCCGGCAAGGAACAGCCATTTCAATGCAGTTATCTAAGAATACTAGTCCACAGAGGAGACAAGAAAATCTATGAAAAAGCTGTATGCTTTAGAAAAAGAGAATGGGTTTTTTTGTTTGATTTTTTTTGTTTTTGTGTGTGTGTGTGCCGTGTGTTGTCTTCCCTTTTGGCTTCTTCTGTGATTCTGTGTGTGACTTCATGTGCCTGTATTAAACAAGTCACCTTTGGTTTTTACTTCTATGGAAGCTCACAATGGCTGCCTCAGCCTGTCTTAGTAACACAAGTCAGATTGTGTTGATCCTTTATGGAAGCTCACAATGGCTGCCTCAACTGTAATCTGTAGAGGGAGATTTCCATCCTTAGGTGTAATGAGAGAGCGTCCAATTTGTAGACATTAATTTTCGCTGTTCTTGCTCAGCCGTACAACGGACGGGAGCCCATGTTTCGGTGCTATCAACGTTACATCAGTAATTTCCCCTATTCACTTCGACACTTTTCCACTCTTTTTCTAGTTAGAAGTAGAAAGAAATGGCGAAAGGATGGCTCCCTTGGCGTAAGCTATAGGGGGAAGCTGGAAGGGAATCCTGTTTGTACCTGTAGAACACGATGTGTAATAATCACACTATTGATGTTCATGTCTGTAGACCTTTTTTTTTTTATTTTTCAATTATCTGTGGACTATGGTATAAGAGCGTTTGTGATCATGCAGAAAAGAGCTTTTTCCATTGCAAGTGTTCTTCCTGTTTGTGTATGCTGTGAATTTCATAGATGAGACAGTTTCAATGGTGAAAAGGTTGGAAGTGTTGGCCCAGAAGGCGTTTCAAAGATTGTTTTGATCTGCCTATACCTACTTCTGTCAAAATTGCAGAACATTTGCTCATAAAAGCGCTCCGATAGACATATAGATAGATAGATATTTAGTTAGATAGGTAGGGAGGTAAACACAAAATGAAATTGATCGCAACTGAAAAAGAAGAAGGGAAAGAAATCAATACATCGTCAAATACAGTATATACATAAGCACACATAAAGCTAAAAGAATAAATCTCGCAAGCATAATCGAGAGAGAGAGAGAGAGAGAGAGAGAGAGAGAGAGAGAAGAGAGAGAGAGGACGGGAAGGAAGGGCGGGGGGCAGGGTAGGCAGGCAGGGGGTAGAGGCAGAGAAAGATAAAGAGACAGACATACACTTTTTGGGTTTTTGTTGTTGTTGTTGTTGTTTTTGTTTTGTTTTGTGTTTTTTTTGCTATCGAAAAACTTCAATAGTATATTGACGCCATGAGAAAGAGAACGTTGAGTGGGAGAATATTTGGCTTTAGAGTAAAATAGTTTGCTTAATTCAGTTTAATTACCACCACCACAACAATCTCTCTCTCTCCCTCCCTCCCCCCCCCCACCCTCTCTCTCTCTTCTCTCTCTCTCTCTCTCTATCTCTCTGTCTGTCTCTGTCTGTCTGTCTGTCTGTCTGTCTGTCTGTCTGTCTGTCTGTCTCTCTCTCTCTCTCTCTCTCTCTCTCTCTCTCTCTCCTCCCTCCCTCCCTCTCTCCCTCTCTCTCTCTCTCTCTCTCTTCTGTCTGTCTCTTTGTCTGTCTGTCTGTCTGTGTCCGTCCGTCTCGTGGTCTGTCTGTCTCTCATCACTTCCTCCCTCCCTCCCTCCCTCCCCCCCCCCCCTCTCTCTCTCTCTCTCTCTCTCTCTCTCTCTCTCTCTCTAACAGTTCAAGGTTATCATCGATTTTCAGTTTCATTTACCGGCAACCCACTCAAATTGAAAGAACCGTCATTCAAAGACGCTGGCTACCATTCAGACACAAAGTCGGGTCTTAAAGCAAGCGGGGAATCCCCTGGCTCATGAGGTTCTTAACTTCACTTCCTCTTATCTGACCACCACCACCACCACCCACACACCACTCGTGCCCACTCCATTTTTCTTTCCTGCCTCCTGCCACGGCATGAATCAGTCGGCGAGAAGGAAGCACCTCCTCGGAAGGTGCCAGATGCGTGCTCGCCCACTAGCGCCTTCGTTGGCGCCATTCATCACCGCAGCTGAGGTTGCACTCTCTGTGAATGCGGGCAGAAAAAGTCGTTTCTATGCAACCAGCGGCACTGCTAGTGCGTGGGTTAGAAGAAAGTGACTTCTATGCTGTTTTTAACCCACGTTTCCATGTCACCTCATTTTCCTCCTTTAGACAAACCGCCTCTTTTTTTCTGTTGTCAACAATTTCTGATGAAGAAAGAGTGATCAGTTTTGCTCCCCCAACCCCTCCCTTTCTTTCACGATGGCTAGATTATCTTTCTGTATGAATATAGCTGTCCTTACTGTCATTTAGCATACGGACGAATACTACGTGGGGCGGAGTTCAGACATGCTTACTCATGGGGTTAAATCACAAAATTAGTTTGATTACCTCTAGTCTTATACTGAAAACTAAGAGGAATACGGACTAAACTGAATAATAAAAAAATAAGGACGCAACAGAAAAATGTAACTGTGGAATGAAAAAGTCTGCCGAACTAAGTTTCCAGCAGCTCCGCTTGCGCCTCACACTGTTCTTCTCCCCACACCCACCACTTCCACATAAATTCATTAGGCTTTTTCAATACAGAATTTCCCCTCTCTCTGGAAATTATATTCTTGTACACAAAATCACAACTCCACTCTTCATATTTCAAAATTTCGGCCACGAAGTCTTTTTCAAGAGAAGAGAAAGAAAGAAAAAAAAAACAACTACGTAATGTCCATCTTTAACAACTGGTTAGATCAAAGAATTGACGTTATAGTTACATTGCACAAGGCCTGACATCATAATGTGTGATGTCATCAACAAACAAAAAAATAGTAAAAAAAAAAAAAAAAAAAAAAAAAAAAAAAAAAAAAAAAGTATAAAAAATTCATCCTGAGGATACTGTTTCTCTGATCTAGTTCCTCAGGATGATTTTTTTAAAAAACTATTTCTTGTTAATGACATCACACAGTATAAGTCAGGCTTTGTGCAATATATCTATGACGTCAATTCTTTGATCTGTGCAGTTGTCAAAATTGGATATTATGAAGTTGGTTTTTTTTTTTTAATCTTCTCTTAAAAAAGGCCACGTGGCCGAAAAATTTAAAATATGAAGAGTGGACTTGTGATTTTGTGTACCGTTTTTTTTTCCCTTTGAAGGACTTTTGTTTTTGTTTCTGATATATTTTTGTAGTTTCATCTATACTGCCATTCTCTTTGATTTTCATTGTTGGTTGATTTTTTTTAACCTTTTATTGCCACCATCTGTCTCTCTTTTTTTTCCTTTGTGTGGTCAATCTTCCCTTCTTAGGAGGTTTTTTTTTTTTTTTTTTTTTTTTAATATCAGTGCCTGCCATTTTATCCTACGTCATACCGGTTGTTGATCTTCTCAGAATAAACCTTCTTCCTGTGCTGACGGTTGTGATGACCCTGTGCTCTCTCTCTCTCTCTCTCTCTCTCTCTCTCTCTCTCTCTCTCTCTCTCTCTCTCCTCTCTCTCTCTCTCTTCTTCTTCTTCTTCTTCTTCTTCTTCTTCTTCTTCTTCTCTTCTTCCTCCTCCTCCTCCTCTTCTTCTTTTCTTCTTCTTCTTCTTCTTCTCTTAAAGCATTAATCTTCTAAGAATAGACAAAAATCGGGTGCTGATGTAAGAATGATTTCTCTTTCGAATACTCTTTTGGTGTTATATGCGTTACAGTCAGCTTCATGAAATAATCTCCTCTTCTCAAGCATGCATTACCGATGTTAAATCATGGATGCACAATAACAAACTACAACTTAACGCAGACAAAACTGAAATAATCCTCATTGCTTCAAAAGCACACTATTAGAACTCATCTCTCTCCCTAGTTCCATAAGTGTTGATGGAAACGAGATAAAGCTATCAGTGTCTGTTCGTAACCTCGGCGTTACACTCGACCAAACTCTCTCTTTCAAACAACGTATCTCTAATGTGTGCAAGTCCTGCTACCTTGAACTTTCGTAGAATTAGCTCAGTTCGCCGCTTCCTCTCACTCAAAATGCCCTGAAGACTTTATCTGTGCTTTTGTCCTGTCTCGGCTTGACTATTGTAACTCCCTCCTTGCCGGTGTCCTTTAACACTCATCTCTAAACTTCAAAAAGTTCAGAAACAATGCCGCCCGTCTGATCTCCCGCTTCCTCTAGATCTGATCACATATCACCATTTTCTGTCATCCTTACACTGGCTTCCAGTTCAATCTCGCATTGACTTTAAAGTTCTCCTCCTGGTTTTCAAATCACTGAATAATCTGGCTCCCTCCTACCTCTCTGACCCTCCTCCATCTCTATGTTCCGTCTCGCAACTTACGCTCATCCACCGATTCTCGTCTGCTTCGGCTTCCCTCCGCTCGCCTGAAAAACTTCAGGGCCAACGATCTTTCTCTTACCAGGCACCTGCTCTGTTTGCTGATGTTGAACGCCCTCGTCTGTCTGTCTGTCTTTTTTTTTCCCGGCGATGTGTGTGTGTGTGTGTGTGTGTGTGTGTGTGTGTGTGTGTGTGTGTGTGTGTGTGTGTGTGTGTGTGTGTGTGTGTGCACGCGCGCGCGCGTGCGCTTTGAATGAGAATTATAATTTTATCATTTTTTTTTCTTCTGAAATATGCACTTTCGGCTCTCACGAAGTAACGCTTTCTATAAATATCCTTACATTATTACATCACATTTAGAATCTGAATAATCTGCATTCTTTGCGAACATTCAGCATGAATAGGGGTGAACTTCAGATTATTATGACACACTTTAGCATCTGTGTTCCTTACAATTTCGTTCTTCAATGTCGTCAAAGAAGTAAGCACTTGGAATCTGGTGTGTCCATTAAGTCAACAACCAAGAGCTACTAAAGTATATTTCTGAGTCATGCGCTTAGAATGGTGAAGATATCAGAGAATGATTCATTTCACAGTAGCTTCATATAACACCCTAGTCTGTACAAATACTTGCTGTTACTGTCATTACAAAAATGAAACATCATAAATACAAATATTTCTAAGAACAAATTATTTCATGAGCGCATTTAGTAGCAGTAGTAATGCCACTTGGTCGTATTTAATTGTAACCCACCCCCAACCCCGCGCCCACCTTGTAGGAGCTAGAACTTTTCTACAACATATGTGAAAATCTCTCTGTCTCTCTCTGTCTGTGTCTGTGTCTCTCTCTCTCTCTCTCGCTCTCTCTCTCTCTCTCTCTCTCTCTCTCCTCTCCTCTCTCTTTCACCGCCCAAACCTCTGTCTGTCTGGTCTGTCTGTCTGTCTGTCTGTCTGTCTGTCTGTCTCACTCTCTCTCTCTCTCTTTCGCCGCCCAACCCTCTGTCTGTCTGTATATATGTCTCTCCTCTCTCTCTCTCTCTCTCTCTCTCTCTCTCTCTCTCTCTCTCTCTCTCTCTCTCTCAGTCTAAAGATTGACACGATTGATTTTTCAGCTTCTGATACCAGCAATGGACAAATAGGAAAGCCTCCCACTGCACGGTTTGGAAGTCTTATTTTTCAAACAAGTCAGGGATGATTCAGGCCATTAAGCCAGGTCTTACAGTGGGTATCATATCTTCTGGCTTAAGAGACTTGCCGGCCTTGGTGTCTCGTTACCACCGCAATCATCACGCCCACCTGCCCACCTACCTCAATCCCCCCCCCCCCCCCCCCCCCCCCCCCCCCCCCCCCCCCCCCCCCCCCCCCACCCCCCCCCCCCCCCCCCACCCCTTTACCCCCCCCCCCCCCCCGTTCACCCCCCGCCCAACCTTGCCGTCCCACTCACCCCCCCCCCCCCCCCCCCCCACCTCCCCCCCCCAGTCCCCGGAAACACTACACACTCTTACTCCATTTCCGTTCACTTGCGTCAGTTCAGACGTTGGCAAGAGGAAACATCTTATCAGTAAGATCCCAAACGCTTCCTATCAGCTGTTCTGTTGGTGCCATTCATCACAGCAGCTTGAGCCACAGTGCCTTGAGATGGGACAGGGACACCTGTGTCAATGCAGTCAACACCAGTGTATGGGGAAGTGAAGAAAGAATCAGTTCCATGCCCTTTTTTTTTCCACGTCTTATTCATGCCCTTTCAGCAGCTGTGTCAATTGAGCAGTCTGATGCCGACTGTCTCTGTAAGCTGTTGAAGGTATGGAACGTCGCTCTTCATCTAATCCTATCTACGATGAAATATCCACTGAAACACATAGGATGCCTTCACTGGTCCTTTAATTTGGTAGGGTTCTACCTGAACTTGTGATTATTATATATTCTCCCCATGTTTCTGTCTCAAAGTATATGGAGAGACACTGGATTCTCATATAGGCTGCATAATGAATATAAAAGTAGAAGCTTAAAAAAAAAAAAATCAGGGTGGGCTGAGAGGCAGGACAAGGGGAAGGGCAAGGAAAAGAAGTTTTATGGGACAGATAGAATTTGGAAGGGCAAGGAGAAGAAGTTTATGTCAAGTCACGTCAAGTCAAGTCAAGTAAACTTTATTATCTCAATTTGAGAAATTAATTTGTGGTCACACACATTCACAGCAAATAAACAATAATTTAGCCACATTACCCATTTTGGTCTGGTCACACGTAATCTTCTTCTTTACAACTAAACACGGCACCTATATAGCTCACTCAGACTTTTTGTCTCTCACCAACGATTTTTCCTCCCACGTTCACCACTTTCTCAAGCACATTTCTGCTCTTCACAGTCAACCCACCATACCAACACATAAATGAGAAAGTTAGAACAGATTCCAAGAAGCATGAATAAAATGTCCGAAGAATGTCAGTATTCACATGAAATGATCGCAGCTTGCGAAGACAATATAATCTGGTTTGACATTTTTTGTGGACATACTCAAACATGGGATTTAAAATTCAGCTTATATATCTATAAAAGTTCCTAAATATTTGTATGATTCAACACGTTCTACTTCAGCACCTTTGATAAAAAGTGGTGGTACAGCTTTTGGATTCTTTCTAAAATCAATCAACATTTCTTTCGTTTTTGTTACATTCAGATCAAGATAGTTATGATCGCACCAGTCAACAAATCTTTGAACCTCCTTGAAGTAAACAGAATCAGAGTTGGAAAGATCCACAAGTGCTGAGTCATCTGAATATTTAATGTACAAAGTTGAATCACTTCCTGAACAATCATTTGTGTACAGAGTAAAAAGCACTGGTGATAAAACAGTACCCTGGGGTGCGCCAGTTGAAATGACTCTGGAAGACGAAACAACACTTTGATATCGAACAGACTGTGTCCTCTGTGTAAGAAAATCAATTATCCAAAGAATGAGCTTGTTACCCACATTTATGTTAATGAGTTTCTTTGCCATCAGATGTGGTTGTATGGTGTTGAATGCTGATGAGAAATCAATAAAGAGAATGCGTACAAAGGAGGCAGGTTTTTCGAGGTGTGAAAAAGCATGATGATGGAGAAGTGTGAGTGTGGCATCATCTGTTTGATCTGTTCTGTTGGTATGCGAACTGAAACGGGTCTTGGTACTGTGTAGTATCTTTTAAAACATAACTGAGGACAATTCTTTCAAGACATTTCATTGCAACAGATGTGAGGGCAACTGGTCGGTAATCATTTAAACAGCTTGGGTTGCGTTTTTTTGGGAACAGGACATACAGTGGCATTTTTCCATAAAAACAGGAATTATACATTCTCTAAGTGACCAGGTAAACAAACGACTGTAAACATAGGAGAGCTGCTGAGAAGCACACACCTTCAACAATTTTTCCACAGATATTATCAGGGCCCATTGCCTTTCTCACATTTAAACGTTTGAAAAAAAAAACTGAACATCATTTTCCTCAATCACAACAGAATCACTTCCATCAACATCATCGTTTTTAACATTGCTTTGGAGTTCTTCCTTCACTTCCTTAATTCTTTACTAAAATCTTTATCATCAAATCTACAGTGTAAAAATCGTTCAGCTTTTCTGCAAATTGCTTCTGTTCTTTTGCTGTTTTTTTGTTACTAATATTTTGGTTTTTGAACATTTACCTGAACCTGATAAAACCTTTATTCCTTTCCATGCATCTCGCATATTTCCATTCTGGAACATGTTTTCAACTTTTCTCTTGTAAGCTCTCTTTGATTCTTCAATCTCCGTTTGCAGTTTCTTTTGTACAACCTTACGATCGCTTTTTTTGCCTGATTGAAAAGCTCTTTTTTTCTCATTTAGAGTTATTTTCAGAGATTTTGTAACCCAAGGTTTGTTGTTGGGAAATATTTTGATAGTTTTAGTAGGTACAATCATGTGTTCACAGAAAGAAATGTAGCTGGAAATAACATCGGTGGCTTCGTTAATGTCAAAACTAGAATCAAAAAGTCTGTAAGCTGGCAAGAGATGAATGGCATTGTGATCAGACTGACCAACAGGGGGGAGCTGAACACACTTGTATGCAGATGGTATATTACAGTAGCATAAATCAAGTATTTTATCCTTTCTTGTAAAACATGACACATACTGTTTAAAAGAAGGCAGGCTTGAATTGAGGTCACAGTCATTAAAATCTCCGAGGATAAAGCACGGTGCGTCGGGTGACATGGCCTGCAGAGCGTGAACAGAGTCCGTGATTTCTGCAGCTGCACGTACAGTATTTGCGGATGGTGGCACGTAAACAACAGTCATGAAGAGCTGTCCGAACTCACGTGGCAGGTATTTCGGTCGCAGGGACACTGCTAAAGAAGAGAGAGAGAGAGAGAGGGAGAGAGAGAGAGAGAGAGAGGAGAGAGAGAGGAGAGAGAGAGGTGAGGGACAGGAAGACGGACAGACAGAAGAAAGAAAATGTCTCAAACACACAGATGCAATTCTTTTCTTCCCAAGTTGCTGCCATTGTGGCTCTCTACCAGGGGTATCACACTTTTTCTCTAGCTGTCTGTTTCTGTCTGCTTCACTATCTGCACTTTTATAGAGCCGGACAGCTTACAAAGAAACGCACACAGTTTGATTCCTTTACGACGATAAGATCAACAGTCTGGCCAGACCTAAGGGATAATGTCCGAGTCATGAAGTAACTAAAATGTCTGAAGAGAGCAATAACCTCTTATTTCCATCTTTTTAAGTCCGGAAATCTCCTATGGTGTAAAGATAAAAACTTCTTTAGGGATGAGGGCTGTTATTCTCTGCGTTAGTGAAAATAATACATTTGAACATGAAGATCAAGTGTGAAATGTGTGTGTGCATGAGTGTGTGTGTGTGTGTGTGTGTGTGTGTGTGTGTGTGTGTGTGTGTGTGTGTGTGTGTGTGTGTGCGCGTGTGTGTTCCCATGCAAGAGTTTGTGCTGGGGGGAGGGATTGCGGGCATGTGTGAGCAAGTGTGTGTGTGTGTGTGTGTGTGTGTGTGGTGTGTGTGTGTGTGTGTGTGTGCGTGTGAGCGTGTGTGTGCGCATGTGCGTGTGTGTGTGTGGTGTGTGTGTGTGTGTGTCTGTCTGTGTCTATGTGTGTGTGTCTCTGTATCTCACTCTCTGTCTCTCTCTCTCTCTCTCTCTCTCTCTCTCTCTTCACTCTTCTCTCTCTCTCTCTCTGTCTCTCTGTCTGTCACCTCTGTCTGTGTCTGTCTGTCTGTCTGTCTCTCTCTCTCTCTCTCTCTCTCTCTCTCTCTCTCTCTCTCTCTCTCTCTCTCTCTCTCTCTCTGGACTTTGTCTCTCGCCCCTGCTGCTCTCTCTCTCTCTGTCCCCCTGTCTCTCTCTCTCTCTCTCTCTCTCTCTCTCTCTCTC
>JADBJO010001443.1:375000-380000 GCA_016801955.1 Conus betulinus
AAGAGAATTGGCTGTTTTCTTTTGAAGGATGCGTTATGAACAACGTCCCAAAATTCTTTTTGGTTTTCCACTGTCGTTACGAGTTCATCTAATAAAGCCCTTGTTGAATTGTTTTCGTCTTCTGCTTTAGTAAGTTTTTATATTCACGTCTGGCAATTACATATTCATTTTTCATTTCAATTATTGTTTCTGTTTTCTTTTCTAATTTTACTGAACGACAAAATACCCGTAACAATCTTCTTGTGTTTCTTTTACAAAGTTTACATTCTATATCAAACCATTTACATGAATCTCCATTGTTCTTAAATGATACACATGTTTTTCATGGATCCAGCAGTTTCTCTTATACAATCATTAAAAACTGTAAAGAGCATTATTTACGTTAACATCAATCAAATCAATTGCAAGATCAATTTTTGTGTGCGTTTCTTCTTCACTGCACAAAATACTGGTATATGTAGCAGCACACTTCTCGTCCCACACAAGTTTGTGTATGACAAAATCCACTTTTTGCATACAAATATCAGGTGAACATTCCTTGGAAAGAAAAACACATACTGTCACTGGTAAATGGTCGGAATCAATACGGTCAACTATAGGTAATTCACAAGAATCAAACAAAATCATAAAAAGTTCGCGTGAGAGTACGAAATAGTCTTGTGACGCTGCTTCCAGAATCTGATATAAATATGTAGCAGCAACCTTCGTAATCGCCTTTGCACACTACGTTCAAAATGGCTCAATTCTAACGCAGTGCACATATACAATAATAATTTACCATAGTAGTTTAAAGTACAGTCATTTGAATGTCGAATCATATTATAGGACAAATTATTGAACTGTGAATCAAACGTATTTTGTACACTATAATTTTGAGAAACATCAGCTGTTCTAACTATTCGAATGTCCATTTAAAATAACATACACGTCATTATGTAACACAAAATCAGGTTAAACATTCTTCAAGCATACTAATTCCATTGTCAATATCAAAATAAGTGTAAAATGGAGATCCTTCTGGTGGTATATGTACAAACATACAGAATATCTTTACGTAATCCAAATAACTCTTTACTGATCAAAAACATGCAACAATTAACATGATCCATATCAATACTTTTAACGTACGGGAAAAGATCGCTCCTTACTAAACAAACAAGTCCTCCCGATCGTCTACCATGTTTAGTAAATTTAACGGGCAAAACAGTCTATACCCAGAAAATAAAGTCCAACTGACAGTCCTCAATAAATGTCTCAACTAAACAAACAAAATGGAACTGACAAACATAAGAAATGAAACCAGATGAGTCAAATATTTTTGAAAGCAATCCATTTACGTTCCAACAACAAAAAAAAAAATGTTTTTGGTTTTGCGCTCAGTGTGTGTTGCACGTGCTCACTCACGCTGTCACGACACGGCACGGCCTTGCTGACCTGATTAACATCCCGGAATGCAAGCATGTCACTGACATGAGGAACAGGTGAGCGTACAGGCGGTGTTAGGTTATGTTTGTTTCCTCTCTCGTGGTCCTATCAAAGGGAAAATTAAGTCCAGAAAATGGCCGGGCCAAAATCCTATCTGGATTTACGCAAACTGTCCCCTTCGCCAAGGAAGTACTTCTGACTATCAATGAGTTGGTGGTCAAACACCATCGTGGCCTTCTTCTCATCATTTCTGGCTTTTTCATGTGGGGGGACAGTTTGCGTCTTATCTGCCTCACTCGGAAGGAGAAGTCTTCCCCTACAAAAATTCTGGTACCCTGCAATTTCTTTTTCACTCTGAGAATTTGCACTTTGCATTTATAAAATGTGCATCTTGCGATCATCGGGGAATCTGGTTTGTTGTTCAAACGATGGATCCTGTCAAATTTGATGTCACAGCGGTATATCGAGCTTATTAGCAATGACGTCACGTACTTTGCTTCCACATTGTTTCACTGGACTCATTTGTTTCTCTATCTATTCCATAAAATATTAGATTATTCCTTTTGGATTTGCCCTCAAGGTCGTCAGTCTTTCTTTCCAGCTGTTCGACTCGAGAGAGTGGATCAGAGTTTTTCTGTAACAAAGTTTGATTTTCTTTTTTCAAATCATCCACCTTTTCTTTTTTCAAGTCCAACATATCATTTTTGTAACTCAGCATACTGTTCTCTCAGTCCTTTCACACATCGCTCCCACTTCATCGAGCTTACTGTTTGTTGTGGCGTTCTGAACTTTCATGGACTGCAGTATCTCACAACATCAGCAAGGGTAGGCTGCCGGGAAGGTGAAGGAGTAGAGTGTCTGCTGCCCTGGAATGCTGTGGGTCCTGTCCAGGCTCGTCCGTCAACTGCTACCCAGTCTTGACTGCCTCAGGCTGTCCTTAGGTCCGGGGTTCTGCTCCACGTCTCAGCACCTCATCAGCAAACCGCCCCAAACAGTAAGGTTAGGAGCAGGTCAAAGGTGGCACCGTCCAACCTGCTCCGCAGTGTCAACATGGCGATGCGCGCGGCTTTCTTCTTCCTGGCCCTCTTCATCATGAACGACATGAAAACTGGCAAAAAGCAGCCGCATGTCGCTCGAAAAGCGAGTGAAGTGGGATGGCATGTCTCAGGATGAAGCAACTGGCAGAAAATGGCGACCCTGACTGGCTTCTCTCTTCGTCAAGATGGTAGAATCGGCAGAGCGTTAAAACGTGCGACTTCTGCGCTTCGGTGTCGAGTCACCACCCCCCCCCCCCCCCCCCCCCCCTCTCCTCTCCCCTGAGAGAGAGAGAGATAGAGAGAGGAGAGAGAGAGAGAGAGAGAGAGAGAGAGAGAGAGAGAGAGTCGCATAAGAATACAAGCATAACAACATAATGAAAAGATCGCAGGTGGTAGTAGGATACATACACATGCGCGCGCGCGCGCGCACGCACGCACACACACACGCACACACACACACGCACACACACACGCGCGCGCGCGCGCGCGTGCGTGCGTGCGCGCGTACTCATATCAGACATACTTACTAAACAGAATAACATGTGCATTTCAAGTACAAAATACTTTTTAAATAGTCAGGGTCATACATAAGGTAAAGAGGATGGTGGTGGTTGGTGGTGGATTTATGGCGGAGTATGCAAGTATTGACACATAAGATGGTTGAAATAATGGTGTTTGAAGGTTGTTATGCATTGGTGTTTGGTGGATTCAGGGAGCGTGTTCCATTGACAGGAACCTGAATATGTTAAACTGAATAAGTCAATCTAGGAACAGGGACATGAAGTTTGGGTAGAGTCCTTCAGGAATTAATTGAGAATCTGTGAACTGATGTTGAGGGTGCTTTCCCAGACACGATCTTGTGCATTATGATCCCTTTGTTGTGTATTCTAATCTCACAGTTAAGGGGAGAACTTGAATCTTTTCATAGTCCGAGTCAAGAAGACTACTGTTTTTTTAGGAGGACTAATTTGAGTGCTTGCTTGTGTAGGTTTAGCAATGGTTTGAGGGTGTCAGCGTTAGCAGAGTGCCATAGAGTAGATCCATAGCCTACGTATGATTGGATATGAGACTGGAAAAAGAGCTTGCGTGAATGCAGGTGGAGGAAGCTGTTCGATTCTGGAGAGTTGATAAACTTTCTGTGAATTTTTTTCTGCACAGTGAGGTTATGTGAGCTTGCCAACTAATATTGTTATCAATTGTTATTCCTAGCACTTTGAGGAATGTAACCTGTTCAACGGGTACATTTTTAAGATGTACAAGAGGGAACTTAATAGTGATATTTTGTCTTTTTCGCCTAGTTGTGATAAGCATAGATTTAGTTTTTGAGGGTGAAGTGACATGTAATTTAATTCTGTCCATTTTACGAGGTTATGTGCACTTCCTTGTAAAGTTTGTGCAAAACAGTAGCATCAGAATGATTTGTGTGTATTGTTGTATCATCAGCAAAAAGTTCACAGGTGGATGTGATATGGAGAGGTAGATCATTGATGTAAATGGTGAACAGTAAGGGACCCAGGATAGAGCCTTGTGGGACGCCATAGGAAAGTGTTTGAAATGAAGAGAAAGTTGTATTAATTTTCACACATTGTTGCCTATTTGTGAGATATGAGTCAAAAAAGCGTAAGAGTTTTTGTGGAAAAGCCATACGATTTTAATTTTCTAAGAAGAAGGTTATAGTCTATCAAATCAAATGCTTTTTTGAAATCAATAAATAGGACAAACCACAATATCTGTTGTTATGCTAATTAGCCAGTCATCAACGAGGTTGATGAGAGAGAGAGAGAGAGAGAAGAGAGAGAGAGAGAGAGAGAGAGAGAGAGAGACGTATATATGTATCCCGTTGTTTTATTCGAGAGAGAGAGAGAGAGAGAGATGAGAGAGAGAGAGAGAGAGAGAGAGAGAGAGAGAGAGAGAGAGAGAGACGTATATATGTGTCCCGTGTTTTATTCTAGCATACGTTGACTCTAAAGCAGAACCGAAAACAAAATCTGATTCAGTTTAAAAAACAGTCCTTTACTCAGAAAGGCGACAATACAATGGCTTTATCAATCACACGGGGAGCCGCACATAAATGCAGATTTTTACATAGACAAGAGAGAGGGAGATCGGGAGGGAAGGAGAGAGAAAGACAGACAGACAGGCAGGCAGACAGACAGAGAGACAGAGAGAGGTGAGGAGGAGAGAGTGAGAGAGAGAGAGAGAGAGAGAGAGGGAAGAGAGAGAGAGAGAGAGTGTGTGTGTGTGTGTGTATGCGTGGGGGGGGGGGGGACATGCAGACAGACGGGCAGACAGACAGAGGGAAGGACATGTCTCAGACAGACAGAGGCAATTCTTTTTTTTTTTTCCAGCTTGCTGCTCTCGTGACTCTCCCAGGAGTATCACACGTTCTTCTCTCGCTGTTCCCGTCTGATTCGCTCGCTGCACTTTTATAGAGCCGGCAAGATCACAAACAAACGCACACCGCTTGAATCCTTCACGACGGTAAGATCAACGGTCTGGCGAGACCTCAGGGATATCGTCAGAGTCAAGAAGTCCCTG
>JADBJO010001443.1:387500-390000 GCA_016801955.1 Conus betulinus
ACTCCTTTCTTCTTCCCCTGGGTAAAGCATGTCTGGCCATATTGCCAACATATTGAAGAACAAGATCTATACCCCCCTCATCTCTCTCTCCCACCACAGCCCCAAACCTCCCATATCCCCTCTATCATAAGATCTCTCTTCTCTCTCGCTCTGTCTCGCTGTCGGTCTGTCTGTCTGTCTGTCCTGTCTGTCCTCCGTCCGTCCCTCCATGTGCCTCTGTGTGCGTGTGTGATGTATACATGTCTGTCCTATCTGTCCTCTCTGAGTGGTTTGTCTGTGGTCTGTGTTGTCTGTCTGTCTGTCTGTCTCTCTCTCTCTCTCCGCTCTCTCTCTCTCTCTCGGCTCATTCTCCTCTCCTCTCTCTCTCTCCCTTTGTTTCTGTCTGTCTGTCCCCCCCTCTCTCTCTCTCTCTCCTCTCTCTCTCTCTGTCTCTCTGTCCTCTCTTCTCTGTCTCTCTTCTCTGTCTCTCGTCTCTCTCTCTCTCCTCTCTCTCTCCTCCCGCTCTCTCTCTCTCTCTCTCCTCTCTCTCTCTCTCCTCTCTCTCTCATCCTCGCCTGTTTTGTCCTATTCTCTTTGGTGTGTCTTAATCTTCCTGTCGTTCGATCTCGTTTTCCATTTCTGTTTTTTTTTATGTACTTGTTTCTTCATGAGCGTGTTGCTTCATTTCTTTCTCAGGTGTCTGTCTGCCCTGCTCTCCCTCTCTCTCTCTCTCCTCTCTTCTCTCTCCCTCCTCTTCTCTCTCTCTCTCTCTCGGTCAGCCTCTCCCTCTCAAGGCTCTCTCTCCTCGCTCTCTCTCTCTCTCTCTCTCTTCTCTTCTCTGCACAACACGCTCTGTTGAGTGTGTGTTGTGTGTGTTTGTGTGTGTGGTGCCGCGCTCGCGCGCGCGCGCGTGCGTGCGTGCTTGCATGCCATGCGCGTGCGTGCGTGGCGTGCGTTGCGTTTGTGTGTGTGTGTGTGGTGTGTCAGTGTGTGTGTGTGCTTGTGTGTGTGTGTGTGTGTGGTGTGTGTGTGTGTGTGTGTGGGTGAGAGAGAGAGAGAGAGAGAGAGAGAGAGAGAAGAGAGAGAGAGAGAGACGAAGCGAGAGAGAGAGAGACATTTATTAATGTGTTGCAGTGCCTTTTTTTTCTTTTACCCATTTCTTTTCCATTTTAGAAAATCATTTACCATTAGAATTGGATTGATTTGTCTTACGCGTTTGTTTTCCAAGGAAGAGTTTCTCGTTTATGAATATTGTGTGTTTACCTTTGTGTTCTTTGTTTGCGATGTTTGGAGTTGTAATTTGATATGTATCGCTTTGTACAATCCGCTTTATAGGAGGGATTTACAAGTGTCCCTCTTACTGCTATTTTTTCCGCGCGCGCGCATGTGTGTGTGTGATGATGTGTGGTGATGTGTGTGTGGTGTGTGTTGTGTGTGTGTGTGTGTGTGTGTGTGGGAGTGCACGCGTGTGTGTGTTTTCATATGTGGTTTGTGTGTGTGTGGGTGTGTGTGGTGTGTGTGTGTGTGTGTGTGAGCGCGCGGCCATACGTACCTGTATGTTTTGAATGTATGGTGTGATGCGCTGCAGTAAGAACTACTCACTGTCGCATTTGTCATCATGCTACAGTAGTGAAAAATACTTCTTCTTTGCAATGTAAAATTTACCAGAACAGGTAGACTGAGCCGTCAGAAACAATCCTGTTCACTGAACGAAGAGAACTAATAGAAATGCATGTAGGGGTGAAGAAAAGAACGTACAGCCAATATGGTCGCTGTAACCTCAGTAAAATATAGTGCTAGCATCACCAACTTAATTGAAGCCCACGAACACATAAGGGCACAAACGCAATCTGTATACGCAAAACAGTTCTTCAAAATGAAGACCATTTGTTTGCAAATGGACGTTCCGCAAATTCCCTACGCTACTGTAAACACATCGTGGACTTGATAGTGATGAACTCATACGAACTTTCTCCTTCAAGGGTTTTCTTGAAATTGAGCCAAGGAGGACTGAGAGAGAGATAGAGAGAGAGAGAGAGAGGAGAGAGAGGGGGAGAGAGAGAGCGGTGGGGGGCAGACAGGCATGCATGCGCATGCGAACACACGCACCACACACAACACACACACACACACCCACACACCACACACACACACACACACATAAGGCCGACCGACCGACCCGACCAACCGACAGACAGACAGACAGACGGACAGACAGACAGACGACGGGATGAGAACGTAAAATTCCTGATGTGTCATGATAAAATGGGTGCCTGCTTACAATCCTTTTATTAGGGTCCAGCTATTGTGTGTTATTCAGCTCTTTAATCACGGAGACAAGGATTCGTCTCGGAACATATCAGCTTTTTCATCTTCTCTCACCTAAATGTTGGTGCACGTGACATGGGTTAAAGTTTTTTTCACTGATCCTGAAGCTGCTGAATGTCGAGACTGTCCCTGTCATAGCATTCACAAATACAAAACGAGGCTCCCTAGCGTGGCCTAAAATGAAAACATGGAT
>JADBJO010001443.1:395000-397500 GCA_016801955.1 Conus betulinus
GGGGTGGACATGGGCAGAAGAGGGTGTGGCGAGATACTGACCCGTATGTGGCAAGCTCATCATTGACATATTGATTCGAAAAAAAAAGTGTATGACTTTAAATTTATATCTTTTTTCGCCCGACTTTATATACGTAGATATCTTGCAAAAGTGGTATTCTACCTGGCTCCAAGTTGGCTATGACACGTTATACTTACATGATAGTGATTGTTGTTGTAGAAGTAGATGGTGAGAATGGTTAACAGTTGTGTCATACATTGTTTGATTCAGCCATAGTTGTGTTCCGAGTCATCCTTCTTCTTCTTCTTTCTTCTCTTCTTTTCTTTTTCTTCTTCTTCTGTCTTTAATGGAGTAGGGATAGGATGGTCGAAGATGGGAGTCGGTGAAAAGGTGAGATGGATAAGAGTAGGGGAAGGAGGATGAACGTGGAGGTTTCTTGTCCTCGGTGAACAGAATTGTGTTTGTCTGTTGGTTGTTTTTTTTGTTTTTTTTTTCTTGGCTGTGAAATGCAGTCTCTTCAAACTCTACATAATATAACTCATAATGATTGATACTTGACAGGACATTTACCACTGCACGTAATGAAATGACTGTTCTCTAATGGATGGACGAAATTGTAAATTTTTTTTTAGTCACATTCACAAGTGAACGGAAGGAAAAGAAAAGGCTGACGTTGTTCTATAACTGATAAAAAGAGGTTAAGGATTCTGGCCTGCCTCGCTGCCAGACTTGGTCATTTGTCTGACGTTCCCTATATGACACGCAGAGAAGTCAAGATGTCTGTAGCACGTAGTCTGGAACCTGTGGTGGAGTGTTCACTCGATATCCAGCTGTCAGAGTTCCTCGCTCCAAATCACCCCTGATCAGTTTAGTGCTCCCTGTCGGCCTATTACTGACTCACCGCACACGCTTCTTATGTATTCCAACCGCTTTTTTTTATTCGCTTCACCTGGGTACTCTCTGTTGGCCTGTTTCGTATTTTATTTCATTTCTTTTTCTTCTTTCTTTTTCGATTCCCCAACCGCCACCCCCCACCCCCCCCCCCCCCCCCCCCCCCCCCCCCCCCCCCCCCCCCCCCCCCCCTCCCTAAATTTGCTTTGTGCATTCACAATACCCAGATCTTCGAACCATGTATTGTTCACACACACACGCAACACCACAAACACACACACACACACACACACACACACACACACACACACACACACACACACACACACACACACACACACACACACACACACACACACACACACAGAGGCACTCACGCACACACACACACACACACACACACACACACACCACACACACACACACACACACACACACACACACACGCACGCACGCACGCACGCGCGGGCACACGCGCGCAACACACACACACACAACACACAAACACACACACACACACACACACACACACCACGACCACTGCACTCCCCCTCTGTCTCCCTCGCTCTCCCCCCCCCCCCCTCCCCCCCCTCAAACCCATCTGCCTCACCTCCTCCTGCTTTACATTTTTAGTAAAGCACTACATTGACTGTGGTGTTTTCATTTGGAGTAGGCCCTAGTTTTGACTCATATGTAAAGACGGTTACGCTTTCTACTTGTCTGTATCTTAACACAACCCTATCCTACGGGGGGTTAAAGGGGTTTACAACAACAACAAAGTATACAGCCTCCACTTGTCCTCTCGTGTTCACAACATCTATTTATCAAGTATTTGTCGAATGGTTAATTGATTGATTTGTTCCTTCATTTCATTTGTTTGTTGATTGATTTCTTCCTCCATTCATTTGTTTATCAATTCATTTACTTTCGATTCGTGTTAGTTCATTGGTTTGTTTATTCATGTATTTACTTTACTATCTGTCTAAGCATTTAGTTGTGTATTTGTTTGATTACATGCTCATTATCATCTATTTACACTGCGAAATGAATGTGACAAAGACATGAAATGAATGAGGAGGAAGGAAAGGAGAAGGACAAGGGGGAGGGGGGGGGGGTGCAAGAGGAGGAAAAGAAATAATAAACGGAAAAGAAAAAAACGATAGGGAGAGATACAGAAGGGGAAGAAGAGGAGGACAGTAATTTTGTGCAATAACAGCAAGTTAGAGAGTAACTAAACACCAACATTTGCACTGACAGTGCCATCGTTTAAACGATACCCACCCACCCACCCCCCGCCCTCAGTTGAGAGAGAGAGAGAGAGAGAGAGAGAGAGAGAGAGAGAGAGAGAGACAGACAGACAGACAGACAGACAGACAGACAGACAAGGGTGGGGGTGGGATAGAGAGACAGACAGGTAGAAAGATAAACAAGAGAAGTGCAGCAAAGTCTGAATCCAGTATACTTAGGATATTCATACATAGACGTATCAGTCTGTGCAAGAGTGCAAACTTCTTAAGTCTGTTTAATGTATGTATGTATGTATGTATGTATGTATTGTATGTATGTATGTATGTATGTATGTATGTATGTTTTTAGAAGATGTACTTTA
>JADBJO010001443.1:415000-422500 GCA_016801955.1 Conus betulinus
ACACACTGGGAATGAAAGTATACTATTTGTTTGCAGGAAAGGAAGAGGGAAATGTTTTTGTTCTGTTACCTGTCAAAAGACCTCTTTGGTAATGACAATAAAATATCAAAGTGTCAAAAAGTGTCAAAGTCTCTCTCTCTCTCTCTCTCTCTCTCTCTCTCTCTCTCTCTCTCTCTCTCTCTCCACACGAAAAACACACAGATACACATGAACACGCGACCACACACACACACACATACACACACAAACACATACACACACACACGCGCGCGCATGCTCGCACACACGCACGTAGGTACGAACGTGCGCGCACACACACACACACACACACACACACACACACACACACACACACACACACACACACACACACGCGCGCGCGCGCGCACACGCACGCACGCACAGAGAGAGAGAGAGAGAGAGAGGGGTGGGTGGGTGGGTAGGGGCAGAGACAGAGACAGAGACAGAGACAGAGGGAGAATATTAAGGCTAAACTGATTTCTTTCAGCCAAATCAAAAACAATGAAAACAAATGAGCTTGGTGCACACATCAAAGAAAAATATTAGAATTTCTTGATTACTCCCTTTCCCCATTTCTCTCCTGCATTCGTTTTTCAAATCCACCAGACACTTTTTTTGTCCTCTCTCACCTCCACCCCCCTTCCCCCCTCCCGCTATCTCCTTAAGGAATACACGAAAAAGGATGTCAACAAATAATGCTGTGAAAATCTCTCTGTTTTGAGTGTGCAAACCGAGAAGAGAATTTCTCCACCGAGACCTCAGTATGACACTGGCTGCCTAATCACGTGATCCAAGGAAGAGGAAATAGGTTGCTGGCCAAAACTTTTCATTGTCAAATGGTACATTTTCATCTGTCCATAGAAGGCAAGTCCCTGTGCATTCAAACACAGGACTGAAGTGCTTACAAAACCAAAAACCAAATTGGTAGGAAACGTTTACTTTTCAAATGCAGGATGATGATTCTTGTTCCACATGACCATTCTAGCAGACGCATATCATGTACCACTCACAGTGAAGCACATTCATTTAGAGCGTTAGGACTTCCATGATGTGAGACATAAACACTGTACAGCAGACTCCATAAAAACCTCGTTCAGAGATGTCCCCACCTTGTGTGATCTTTGCATTTCTGAAAGAGAGCAACATTTTTCATCTGATCTAAGATTTTACGAGAGAGAGATTTTTAACGGAACTTCCGGGTTATTTTTTAGGTGTATTTTAAGGGGACGTGTGATTGACTTTCTTTGAAATGACTTTTGAGTTGACTTCAACGCGGTGTCGGCCCTGATACACCCCTTCGCGATCGGCTAGACTATGAGGAACATTACTTTACCAGTAAAAATGTTCCGGAAGGTAACGCCAGTCTTTCCATCGGAAATAGACTTACCTTTTTTTTTATTAATAGATCAACCAAATAGATATACAGAGATTCAAATGTCTGATTTAATTAAAATGCACGCCAGTGTCACGGTCGGGTTATCGACAGTCTTCACTGTAGGCGTACCATTTCACACCCAGTTTTTTTTGGCATTGTCTCTCTCTTTGATTGAACTGTTAGACTGACAGATGGGACAAATTGTTTGGGCGTGCCCAACAGTGGCGTGTTTTCAGTACAACGGCGGGGGTCCATCAAGCTGAACACGAGCTCTAACACAGACTGCCTTCTTGCAGAACTCTGAGGATCAGCTACTTTCTTCACCTCACTGGCCCCCCTCCCACCCTCCTTTATCCCTCACATGTTCCGCCATCCCACTCTCCTCACAAGGTATTGTTTTAAGAAACAATGATCATTCAGGTAAGGATTTCATGATTTTACAAGGCTACTTGTGGAAGCATGATTAGTGACCACGCACAGACACGCAGACACACAGACTCTCTCTCTCTCTCTCTCTCTCTCTCTCTCTCTCTCTCTCTCTCTCTCTCTCTCTCTCTCTCTCTCGCACATACATACACGCATATGCACACACTCATGCACACACATGCCTCTCTGTCTCTGTCTTTCAGTCTCTGACTCTCCATCTGTCTCTCTCTCTCCATGTCTCTCTGTTTTAAAGATTCACATGCCTATGAAACTGTGCAAAAGAAACACATTGTTATGCTTATGAGATTAAACAAAAAGACAAGACATCGATAATGCGCGTTTGCAATCCCTATGCTGACGATCAGCTTGAAAGAAAAGTGTAAGGTAACTTGCTTGCATGAAGCGGTAATTTTTGTTGGCTCACAGTTATGTCTGGAAATGAATCTCGCCATGCGCGCGCGCGCGCGCACGCACGCACGCACGCACACACACACACACACACACACACACACACACACACACACACACACACACACTCTCTCTCTCTATGTTTTCTCTCTCTCTCTCTCTCTCTCTTCTCTCTCTCTCTCTCTCTCTCTCTCTCTCTCTCTCTCTCTCTCTCTCTGTCTGTCTGTCTGTCTGTCTGTCTGTCTGTTGTGTGTGTGTGTGTGTGTGTGTGTGTGTGTGTGTGTGTGTGTGTGTGTGACGGGTCTCCGACGCTCCCCCTCGTTATTAAAATACGATGATCATATTCAGGGATGCAGGGGATTATAGACAGAAGTATTTACTCTTTCACAACCAAAATGTGCTCTCGCATAGGCACATGCACTCTGTCACTCACATCGGGCCCGCACAAAGGTGACGGGAAACCAACAAGATTTTCACAGAAAATAATCAACTTTTATTTAACTTGACTCCGAGCCCCCACCCGTCACTACACAACACAATTATCTGTATCATACAACAATGTAAACACCATACAGACATCTCATAAATCGCATCCCCTGTTCTTCAGTTATTCTTACTTAACCAGGAAAGACAATATTTCACTATTCTGTTTGCACACTTATAAACTTAAGAACAAATGAAACGTCCATAACTTGCCAGCATTCCTTGGTTGACCGTCAGTTTTCTCTCATCACACACTGTGCGACCACGAGCTGAAGCTGCCACATTGTTGTGTCCTCCCGATTGGCCAAATCCCAGTTGGGGAACACTGGTAACGTAGCTTGAGTCGCACCCTCACACCGAGTCTCCGGACTCCACCGCACTTCGCCCTCTCCACGGAAAGGGCTCCTGTCAGGCTCCACAGGTCTTCTCTGGCTGCAAACACCCCACCGTTGTCTGGCAGCTCCCTGTCTAGGCTCCAACAGGCTAACGCGTCTTGCTGTCGACCGTCCCCCACACGGAAGACAATTCTTAACGTCGTCGGCTCCGAGGCTACAGCAACCTCCACTGTCTTACGTCCCCACCTAGGAGACAACGAGGCGACAGCAAACCTCTGCTTCTCGCTGTATTTTCTTGAGCCCTCAGCAAGACGGGCGAGTTCACTTTCCCTTAAGTGAGTCACACCCTTCCTGGTCTTCCAGGCACCTTATATCCATTCTCAAACAAGTGAGAACTCGTTTAACTGGTTCAACCAATGGAATCACTGGCACATACATATCACACGATTTGTATCAATAAATCCCCGAGTTATTTCTGTTCCACCAATGGAATCACTAGTCACCTACACACACACACACACACCACAGCTGTTAGCACCAACAAAGACTTGGGTACCAAGTGGTTAATGCATAACCTCCTATTCAAACTCATGTTCCATTCCCCAAAGCTACCCATTATACTAACAGCCTGGACTTCTCTACCCGCCAGGACTGATGCTTCAAGTGTTCACGAAACTCTATAGACAACAAGGTGCAAACCACTCAATAGGCCGAAGCCTTCCATTCATTCCTCAGAAGAAGAACGACTGAATGGTCGCTGTACTCTGCCTGCAGGCTGACGGTCGCCTACCCGTGACGGTCGCCTGACACGATTGCCTTCCTTTTAGCCCGCTGGACAATCCAGTGAATAACCAAGGCTCACACTCTCCTCTGCCCAGGACCGGCAGGTCGGCATGTTCTTGTTGCTATCCCTCGGACATGTGAACCACTTTTCAGTAACTCTCCCGCCTTCAGTAAACGACTCGGGGTATTCCCCTCTGGTGATGCCTGAATTCGCACACTTGAAGAACCCAAGGAACTTGCTCTCAACAACAGCAAAACTACCCTTAATTTGCCTAAATGCTCAAGAACATTCGGCCGACTCATGACAGTGTGTCTCTCTCGCTCTCTCCCTCTCTCCGCCTCTCTCTCTCTCTGTATCTTACCCCTCCCCCCCTCTTTCTCATTCTCTCTCTCACACACTCACACACTTACACGCGCGCGCGCGCGCGCGCACGCACGCACGCACACACACACACACACACACACACACACACACACACACACACACACACACACACACAGTCATACCCTCTGCAGCATGCGTCCATATTTGTGGTCACTCGGTCATATCTATGTTCAATCTCACTGTTATACATACACACATGTCCCTGAGTTTATCTTTTTGTTATTGCATTTGACACATTCGTACATTTACATTAATACAGGGACACACACGTACCATTTCCCCACATACACACGCACACACACACACACACACACACACACACACACACACACACACACACACACACACACACACACACACACACACATAGCACACACATGCTGACGGAAGAAACAGACAGTTGCATGCTCAAAAAAGAAGGCAGTCGTTTCTGAGACATCACTTCTCGTGGTAATCAAGGACGAAGTGACTAATGAGATTAATCACTAATGATCTCAACGTGTATCCGAGTCATCGCTCTCCCAGCCAATCACTGTAAATTCGCCGCCATTTCGCGCATTATAATCACATGATTTGCTGTTTATGGGAATACTACGTGTATGCTCCTGGCTGCTTGCTAGTTTTCGTGATTATGAATGAATATCCCCCCGTGCCTGTCTATTAGTCTTTGTTTCTCTCTCTGTGTGTCTCTGTCTCTGTCTCTGTCTCTGTCCCCCCTCTCTCTCTCTCTCTCTCTTTTCATTCTCTCTCTCTCTCACTCTGTCTCTCTTTCTTTTCTCTCTCTCTCTCTCTCACTCTCTCTCTCTCTCTTCCCTAAATGTCATAAGGAGCACACACCAGAGAATGGCAGGGACAGGAGAGATGGGTGACGGAGACAAGAGGGTCAGGCGACAGATTGTTCACATGGGGGTAATCAGCCGAGAAGCACAAGCAGGGCGAGGCTGTGCGAGCTAACGTGGTTTGACAGACCTGACATGGGAGGCAATGTGCCTTGGGGGGGGGGGGGGGGGGGGGGGGGGGGGGGGGGGGGGATGGTTGCTACAACTCACAGAGAACAGAACGCCAGAGCAGAGGGTTGGTAATATCCTGTGACGCCCACGTGTGTTGGTTCGAAGCTTGTAGCTGGCAGGGTTTCTTCTCCTTGTCTCCACTAGAGGTTCGATGTGGTCTTTGTAGAAATAAAGAAAAAAAAAAACTCGAGGTCCTAAATGAACTCATTGCAACATTGGCACTGTGTTTGGCATTTCTTTGTTATAGAAACGTTCATTTTGATAGGAAAACGAAGAAAAAATCAAACAAACCAGGATGTATCATTGATTCCCCAGAGAGAGGAGGCTTAAGCTTACACAATGGAGTGTTCTGTGATGGTGAGAAGCCTTTATTATACAACACAAAGACCATGAAGTTCTGCCATCAAGGGCAATATAATACATTCAACACAATAATGTTCTCTAGATTGTCCCAATTCTATGTCTAAGCAGCCTCGTGCTTGTCGAGCACTATTAGACCTAATAGGCCGAATGTTCTCCAGTCCCTTAGGCAAATTAAGAGCAGTTTTGTTCATGTTTGGGTTAAATTTTCTTGGGATGTGTACATACTCAAACTCCAATACAACAAGTGTGGGTGTCGAAGTATAAGGGCAAAAACGGGGAGAAATTAAGATATCCAGGGGTATTGACAGTAAGACATCAAACCTGCATTCTGAGAAGCGTATGCGTCTAACCTCCATCAGCAGCTCTTTCAGGGTTCTCCAGGGAACATTAAAGTGTTGACAAGAGAGACACTGGATTTACGTAGGACAATTGAGGCTGGACATCGATGTCTCGATTTAGTGGCCAGTAGCCTGCATGCAGCTGTCAAGGACGGTCCACGCTTATTGAGCCCCGAGTGTGATCACCCCGGGAAGGCTTTAACCTGTTAGATGGTTTGCGTCGTCTTGTGGGCCGTGGGTCGAAGTAACAACTGGAAGCATCAGGTCTTAGCTTGTGGAAAGGCCTGAGCTGCTGGCTCAATGGATAGTGTAGGGAGATCGAATGCAAATTAGACTGAGATGTTGTGCATTAGCCACGTGGTATCCAATTCTTTGTTGTGCGTTTGGAAGGTTACACCGGTGTTTTCACTGGCTGAGCCGAATAACTCAGAGGCTCACTGGCTATATTTTCACCAGTTTTGATTTTGATGTACATGTGTGTGTGTGTGTGTGTGTGCGTGCGTGTGTGTGCGTGTGTGTGTGTGTGTGTGTGTGTGTGTGTGTGTGTGTGTGTGTGTGTGTGTGTGTGTGTGTGTGATCAGTTATTCCACTGGACTGAACCAGTATCATTCTGTTGTCATTGTTCGAGAAAAAAGTTTTAAGATGCTCGAAAAAAATCCACTTCAGCTGCGACTAGTTTGTGGAGATGAAATCATCTCGTCTTTGCTGTTGGCTCAGAAAAATACAGCAAGGTCAAGTCAAATCGGAAGACTTTAAGTATTTAGGAGGTCTGCTGTAACCGCGTGAGCTGACGACAATTAAGAGTTAGGGGATTCGACCGCAGGATTGTCTCTCTGTGTGGGAGATGGGGAGACTGCAAGGCGTGGCAAACGCTTTGGGGCCTAGACAGGAAGCTTTGAGCCAGCCAGGGTATCCACAGTGACGGAAGACTGGGGAGCCCCTTTAGCAGAAAGGCGGATCGCAGCGGAATTTGGAGGACTCGACTCAAGGGTACAGCTACAGCTTCACTGCCAGTGTCCCTCAGCTGGAATTCGGCCGAAATCGGGAGGACAGGAACAATGTGCAGTTTTCGGGGAAATGAACAGAACTGATGAAACAGAGTGATGAAAGAACCCGAACAGATCAACCAAGGGAGACAACCGGCAGGTTGTGAATATTCGCTTTTTTTTTTTTTTTTTTTTTTTTTTTTTTTTTTTGTTATCACATGTGCGTAAAGTAGATAGAAATATTGGAATACTGTCTTTCCTGAACGATTAGGAATGAATGAGATAAGGGAATGTAATCCCTGGACTAAGTGTGTGCTGTTCACATTTTGTATGATGCAGATGAATGTGTCATGTAGTTATGTAGTGGGGGCTCGAAGTCATCTTTTAGATAAGTTTCGTTTTCTGAATACTGTTAATATCCCGTCAGCTTGGTGAGGCCTGATATGAGTGTGCCTATGCGACAGCACATTTTGTATGAACGGGGTGTTAATGTCGATTCCCTTCATCCCTATATGTATAATATGTAATGTAATATGTCAGTAAGGAGGGGGGACGTCGTCGGAGACCCATTAAAATAGTAAAGTGGT
>JADBJO010001444.1:0-10000 GCA_016801955.1 Conus betulinus
CCACTCGGTAAACCAATGGTGATACGAGTTTTCTCATTTCTCTCTAATCATACGACTGACTGGCAAACTTTCCTCTGCCTTCATGTGAATGAGAATATGAATGTGCATATACGTAGCTTACCTTTAATTTCCATGCAATTGCTCAATACATTTCACAATTATTGTTATTAGGCCTATAATACTGCAAAGTTTTAATAATATAACATTTTTGTATATATCTTACTATCATTACTATTATCATTGACATATTATCATTAATCTTTTCATTGTCATTACTACTAATAGTAGTAGTAATACTTTTTAACTTTTCTTTTACTATTATTTCTATTAGCACTATCTCACTAATATGATAATTATATCATCATCACTATAGTTATAATTTGTCCATCCTAAACTGCCCTTCCCCTTTCCTCCGTCTCCATCCCCATCTCCCCCCTCCTCACCTGCGTGCGCGCGCGCGCGCGCGCGTGTGTGTGTGTGCATATATGTGTGTGTGTGTGTGTGTGCGTCTGCGTGCATATATGCGTGTGTGTGTGTGTGTGTGTGTGTGTGTGTGTGTGTGTGTGTGTGTGTGTGTGTGTTACACATCACAAGATAACATTAAAGAGCAAATAGCACGTCTCGTCACCTTATTCGACACATACATATTCGACGTGATTATCATTACAGCAAAAGCAAATATGTTCTCCTTATAGTCTGTTTGACTGATTCCTCGTGATGGAACCAGCAACAAGGATATAACGGGTGTGGAGAGAGAGAGACAGACAGAGAGAGAGAGAGAGAGAGAGAGAGAGAGAGAGATTCCACATTCCCCTTCCCCGGCTCCCCTTCTCCCGTCTCTTTCCATCTTTCTTGCTTTCTCAAGTTCCACTGTGCTTGGAATACCCCCCTCCCCCCCAATCCTTACTTGGTTTGCTAACTTCTTTCAGATGGTCTGCTTGACAACGTCTATGGCTCATGGTGACACGTAAGCGTCAACCGCAACCGAAACCCTCACCATGATCTCGACACTAACTCTCTGACCGTTAGAGACAAGTCTCGGCTTGCGCTATGTGTCTTGAGCTCAGTGGAGCGATGCAGAGGCGGTTCCTGTAGCCGCCATCATGCTTAATTTGGTTCAGCTTCCGTTTTTCGACCAATTCGACAAGTTAAGCGGTTGCTCGTTCGTCATTTCCTTCCTTGTCCTGAATGCTGTTGTATCTTGCCTGAAGAGGACCCATGAGGTCGAAACGCGTCGTGTTTTGTCTTGCAATTTGTATGTCTCTATTGTCCGGTGGTGGAAGAATCATAATTTTTTTTTTCTTTCAGGTATGGTTGATAATTTGGGTTTACCTCCGGTTCACGTCGTCAACATTAACAGGAACGGATTTGGTGTTTGCTCACCTCTTCACCTGCGTCTTAATATATTGTTCAAATTATATCTATAGCTCTTGCTCATAGCACCACACTGTACCATCTCTAACACTTGCTTATTTATTTCACAATGTCAGCAGTCTTATCTATTTTATGAATGAAGGTTTTTTTTTATGTGTCAATTTCAATTCACATTTACTTATATTTCTTCGCTCAACAGGTTTTTTTAATTCATTCGTGTATTCAACACACGTTGCTTAAATTGCTTGTTAGCCTTACTGATACCGTGATTATCCACCACACCTTCCTCCTCCAAATCACTTCTTTTCTTACCCACCTATCCCCCCCCCCCCCCCCCCCCCCCCCCCCCCCCCCCCCCCCCCCCCCCCCCCCCCCCCTAAAAAGAAGAAGTTCAAATTTTTTTTTGTTTATTTATTCAGTTGTTCCTAAACTTACCTATTTTCAGCTTCTTTTCCTCCTACCAAGAGAAGGTAACTCTCACCACTCTTCTGGCTCAACGTCTGAGCAGACTGTGCCTACCACAGCTGAAATCTTTTTTTTTTTTTTTTTTTTTTTTTTTTTTTTTTTTTTTCGTTTTCCACGTTTGTTTATCTTTCCTGCATTAGTGTGGAAACACGTCACTTCTGTATATGATTTTGTGTGTTACATCCGTTTTGCGGAAAGGTAAGATTACCTTTGTTCTCTTTCTAAAAGTATTGATTAAATCTCCTGTAAAACAACAACTTACGCATAACATCTGGATATCCCACGTTACCATGACGTCCTGTTCATAAACTGAAAAGCAAGTTTGCACAGAAAAAAAAAAAAAAAAAAAAAATTCCTCCAGACATGCAAAAGCGTCGATTGATTCAAAAATAAGTCTAGTTACTGTGGATCAATTGTCTAGAACTTGAACTTCCTTTCAACGACACTATAGAATACAAAGTTCCTAAAATTTTTAAGCTATGTCTTTATAAACATTGAGTCTCAATATACCTTAGATGCTTTTAATCATTAACTTTTCTACAGGAGGCAGTAATATTTTTGAATACATTGAAAATGAACTGGATTTAACTCCTCTGTCCCTCTCTCTGTATCTTGTCTGTCTGCCTGTCTGTCTGGCTGGCTCTCTCTGTCTCTGTCTCTCTGTCTCTCTCTGTGTCTCTCTGTCTCTGTCTCTGTCTGTCTGTCTGTCTCTCTCTCTCTCTCTCTGAAAACGAACTTCAGTTAAAAATCTGTCTGTCTGTCTGTCTGTCTGTCTGTCTGTCTGTCTGTCTCTGTCTCTCTCTCTCTCTCTCTCTCTCTCTCTCTCTCTCTCTCTCTCTCTCTCTCTCTCTCTCTCTCTCTCTCTCTCTCTCTCTCTCTGTTCTTTTACTTATTCTTGCTAATTTTCTTTATTTCTACCGAACGCTTCATAACTTTATTAATCTATGATCACACACATAGATGTCATGATTATGTTTGGGGCGATTCTGTGTTGGCTGCTGAAAATCAGCTGTTCGTGTCGTAATAATGAATGCATGAGAACGACATGGTGAAATTAAGCCTCGGCCTGAAGTTCTCATTTAAGGGCGTTAAAAATTTCTGATTTAAGAATCAATCAATAAAAAAAAAAAAGAAAATCATGAATCTTTCAGGGTGCTTACCGACCGCCTGTCTATTCAGATTGTCTGTCGGCATGGACACCATTTCAGAAAAAGATATTCCATGATTTTGCATGTCTGGTCTGGATCATTGTGAATTTTATTTGGTTTCGTTGTCCTGTTTTTCATTTTGCTTTACTTTTTTGTTGTTGTTGTTGCTTTCTACTATTTTGTTTGTTTGTTCTTTTTTTTCTGCAACCTCGCACTGCCGCATTCTTTCTTTCTTTCTTTCTTTCTCTCATTTTTTTTCTTCCTTCTATGTCAATTTTGCCTTTAGTCTTTTTTTTTTCATTATCTCGATGACTACGTGTATCCATTCTACAGTTAATTGCATTTAGGTCCTTTAGGTAATTATTGAGATGCAATGCACAAGGATCAAAAGCCATTAACACACAACTCATTTTCTCCATTTTTTTTTTCTCAGCAGGGAGCCGGGGTGTATTTTTGCCAGTCCAAAAGTTCAGACTTTTTTTTTTTTCTTTTTTCTTTCTTTTTTTTTTTTTTTTGCAAGAAAATTGTTGAGACATTAGATCGCCAAACAAATGGAACGAACAAAGGATTCAAAATATAGACGTGTCGTGCTTCAGCCTTGGAGTCTTTCCACAGACACGACAAACAGAAGGGGGAAACAACAACAATGAAGCGAAACAGGAACAAGGACATCACTGTTTTGGGCTGCAGTCCTTTAACAGGTGAGACTAGGTGTGTCAAAGCATCACGACTGCAGAGCTGCAGCCCTTTAACAGGTGAGACTAGGTGTCAAAGTATCATGACTGCAGAGCTGCAGCCCTTTAACAGGTGAGACTAAGTGTCACAGTATCACGACTGCAGAGCTGCAGCCCTTTAACAGGTGAGACTAGGTATCAAAGCATCATGACTGACGGCGGAGGTCCAGCGATACATGTTTGAACTACTGAACTGTTAGACGAACGTTGCAAACACTGTAACAACAAGCCCTGACCTGCTGGTTTTCTTCAAGTGGGACAACAGACAAACAAACAAACAAACAAATAACAAACAACAAACAAAAAACAAACAACGGAAGTAAACATGTAGTGGGGTGAAACACAAGTGCCGGTGAATGTGTTCTCTGTTGCTATGAAAATAACTTAAGGGAATAGGTTGGGAACAGGGAGGGGGAGGAGAGTGGGGGGGGGGGGGGGGGGGGGGGCGGAGGGAAGATTGGATGAAAAAGACGAGGGTGAAATATGAATATTAAACACGTCACCGTCTCTATGGGAATCACAGAGTTCCGTGTTTGAACAGAACCATCTGTTGGTACCTGCCGACAGTCCACTTTCGCCCCCTGGAGAGAACTTCTCAGTGATTCCGGTCTTCGCCACTTGTGGCCCTCCTCCCATTCTGATACGGACGAAAAAGGGCGGTATGGTGTATAATCACAGTATCAGTAAGGCTAATAAGTAAATCTAAGCTAAGACTACATAACAGATGAACGAATAAGACAATAATCAAGCGACGAAATCAGTAAATGTAAATTCAAACTGACAATAAACTGACTTTTACCTTTTTATCGTTTTTTTGTCTTTCGTTTCGTGTTATCGTTTTTAAGTGTGTGCGTGTGATCTTAGTTCAAAATTCCTCACATGCTAAAGACATAAGGAACTGTTTTGTTATTCCTTCGTTTTCTTTGTATTGAATGTGATTTGGTGGATAATCACAGAATCGCTTAGGCTTATAAGTAAAATGAAGCTAAGAGGACGTAATAAATGAACGAATAAGACAATAATCAAGCGAAGAAATAAGTACACGTTAATTCAAACTGACGAGAAACTGTCACCTTTGATCGTTTTGTCTTTTTTCATGTAATCGTTTGTAAGTGTGTACGTGTGATTGGATCTGAACATTCCTCACTTCTTAAAAGACACAAAGGATTTTGTGATATTCCTTCGTTTTCATTGTCTTGAATATAATCTATCTTGACTAAAGAAGACCAAATAGGTCGAAACGCATTTTTTTTTCATTTTCAGCTTTTTTCTCTTTTTCTTTTTTTTGTTTTGTTTGTTTTGTGTTTTTTGCTCTCTTTTTTTCTTTTCCTTTTTTTTCTTTTTTTTTTTTTTTTTTTTCCTTTGTTTGTTTGTTTGTTTTGCGGTAGAGCAGTTCTGTCTTTGCTCTTGTTTCAGTTTCCGCCTGCAGTCGTCCCCCTTTGAAAGCAACTGGCCTGAAACCGACTATTCCCTTTTACTGTTTTGTCTTTCGTTTCGTGTTATAGTTTTCAGATGCGTGCGTGTGATCGCCGTTGAACCATCCTCACTTCTTAAAGAGATAAGTGACTGTTCGTCCTTCATTTTCATTCTCGTGAACGTAATTTCCTTCGTCTGAAGAAGACCAAAGAGGTCGAAACGCATTTTCTTCTTATCGTTTTTTTTTTTACTCTTTCGTTTGACGGCGTTGCGATTCTGTCTTTGCTCTGATTTCAGTTCTTTGAAAGCAGCAGGATTCAAACCGACTGTCCTCTTTTATTTTTTTTGTTTTACGTTTTGTGTTAGTTTTTAGGTGCCAGCGTGTGATCGCAGTTTAAGAATCCTAACTTCCTAACGAGATTAGTGACTGTTTGTTCAGCCTTCGTTTCCATTGTAGTAACTGTAAATCTGTCTTGCCTGAAAGAGGACCAAATAGGTCGAAACGCGTTGTGTTTGTTTTGCCATTTGTTTACTCTTTCTTTCGTTTGGCGGCGTAGTCATTCTGTCTTTGCAGTTGTTCCCATTTTCTGTCTGCAGTGTCCCCACTCTGAAACCATGCAAACAAATGTTAATTTACTGAGGCGCTCAGATGATCGAAACATGCATTGAAATTGTTTCGGATTTTCACCGTCATCCAGTCTCCCTTTCTGTCCTTTCTGCTAATGCTGTCTTTTAATTTCCTCTCCATTAGTTATACCTCCCACCTCCCCCCCCCCTCCCCCCCACACACACACACGCTTCTCCCTCCGGAAAAAAGTTTGTGTAGGGTAGCCTGTGTAATCTCGTACCTGTGTGTGTGTGTGCGTGTGTGCGTGTGTGTGTGTGTGTGTGTGTGTGTGTGTGTGTGTGTGTGTGCGCGCGCGCGCGCGTGCATGCGCGTGTGTGCGTGCGTGCGTGTAGTGTAGTGTAGTGTAGTGTAGTGTAGTGTAGTGTAGTGTAGTGTAGTAGTGTAGTGTACTTTCTCAACCTACAAAGTGGATTTACCAACCGGTCAAAGACCCTGAAAATAAGTTCTTGTTTTCGTGAACTCTGTTTCCGTAAACCAGAATTGTTTTTGCATACTTCCAAACACATTTGGGAAATATGTTGAAAATAACCTAGACCCCAATAATTAATATATAAAATAAAAGTCACCATTTCATGAGTAGATTTCCGAAAGTTTCCATTTACAAAATGTGAACAAATGTGGAAAAAAGCAAATTGTAGAACATTCTAGTTTCACTTAAATGACGGGATTTAGTTTTAAATCGTCGCGCGCGAACGATTGTGTGTGTGTGTGTGTGTGTGTGTGTGTGTGTGTGTGTGTGTGTGTGTGTGTGTGTGTGTGTGTGTGTGTGTGTGTGTGTGTGAGCGTATGAAAGTACAAACACAGTACATTGGTACATGGATTTCAAGAAAGAAGGTATAAAACAAACGTCAGTTAATGGGCATGTCTTCGCTCTGCCTGAAATCATCAGAACGCTGTATTCATATGTTCTGCCTGAACTCAAAGGGATTCTGTAATCATCCGTTCAAGCTGAAATCATCACGATGCTATAATTAAACAGTATCTCTGACTTCATATGGATACTATGATTATACGTTCTGCCTGAAATGACTGGGATTCTGTAATTATACGCTCAACCTGAAATCATCAAGAAGCTATAATGAAACGGTATCCCTGAATTCACAAGAATGCTCTGGTTATACGTTCTGCCTGAAATCATTGGGATTCTGTAATTATACGTTCAACCTGAGATCATTAAGTGCGACAATTAAACAGTGTCCCTGAAATAATCAGGATGCTCTGATCGTTCTGTCTGAAATAACCAGGATGCTATAATTCTGCCTGAAATAATCAGGATGTTATAATTCTGTCTAAAATCATCAGGATGCTATGATTTTACGTTGCGCCAGATCTCATTATGACGCTATAATGATACGATCTGCCTGAAATCATCAGGATATAATAATGATGTGTTCTGCCTGAAATCATCAGGATGCTATAATGACACGATCCACCTGATAATCATCAGGATGTTATAATGACACGATCCACCTGATATCATCAGGATGCTATGATGACACGATCCACCTGATAATCATCAGGATGCTATGATGACACGATCCACCTGATAATCATCAGGATGTTATAATGACACGATCCACCTGATAATCATCAGGATGTTATAATGACACGATCCACCTGAATCATCATCAGGATGCTATAATGATACGATCCACCTGATAATCATCAGGATGCTATAATGACACGATCCACCTGATAATCATCAGGATGCTATAATGATACGATCTGCCTGATAATCATCAGGATGCTATAATGATACGGCCTGCCTGAAATCATCTGGATGTTATAATGAAACGTTCTGCCCGGAAACATCAGGATGCTACAATAATACATTCTGTTTGGATTTATCTCGGAATTATAATACGATCTGTCTGAAATCATCAGAATGCTGTGTACATTACATTCCGCCTGAAATCATAAGGTTACTATAGTTATACGATCTGTCAGAAATCATCAGGATGCTGTGATCGTTCTGTCTGAGATCATCAGGATGCTTCACGATGCGTTCTGCCTGCAGTTATCAGAATGCTATAAATTCACGTTCTGTCTGAAATCATCGAGATGCTATGATGATACTACATATACCTGATGCTATGATTAGATATCTTTCTGAAATCATCAGGATCCTAGAATTATGCAGTCTACCTGGATTCACCAGGATGCTATAATTATGCAGTCTACCTGAAATCACCAGGATGCTATAATTATGCAGTCTACGTGAAATCACCAGGATGCTATAATTATGCAGTATACCTGAAATCATCAGGATGCTGTGATGATAAAGTTGTGCTTTTCCCTTCTGTCTTTCTCTCTGTTGTTTGTTTGTTTGTGTATTTAAAGCACCACACGAACTATCAGTTGTGTGACAGAATTTTTCATCTTCGTCCGTTTCTTTATTGCTCCTCACATATCCTTGCAGGACACCGCGACCTGTCAGACAAAGAAAGAAAACATTTCCGGCACACGCCAGTCCGTCACTGTCCCATGCTAACGCTGACAGCTCAGTGTAAACCAAGCCTTTACACCTGTCTCCATGCACGTGCGCAGCTGTAACGACTGGCTTATCTGGCTGGTGTGTTGGCGCCTGTCCATTGATGCTCCAGAGAGGCTGGGTAGACTCTCAAATTATCGATTTCCTTTTTTTCTCTCAACAATGAACAAAAATCTGTTTCACTGTCAGTTTTTTTTTTTTTGTTTGTTTTGTTTTTTTTTGGAGTGGGTTCTTTTGTTGTTAGAAATAAAATCGGCATGACAGACAAAAGGAGAATGTAAATGACAAATGTCGACATCGAAAATAGAAGGAAGAAGAGGTGAAGTGAGAATAACAGGTCACATGCGATGAAAGGTCAAGGGTCAGCTTTGCAATGTGTAAGGCAGACCGCTTCAAAATAGAAACCAAAAGGTGCTGGAACTGAGAGATTCCAGTAAATGTGCTCCAGGAGACTGATTGAAAAGGGAATGCATGCATACACGACCTGCCGACGGCTGTTCAGGCTGTGGTTGGATAGTCTTCATTGTGTGACATTAGTAGCGAACGGAAGACTGATTTGGAGAATTTTGCAACAGTGGCGAAAAATCTATGTAGATTTGCTGGTTTGCTGTCATGACAAGGTGATACCGACTGACTTCTTGAACAAGGCACAAGCCCTGGTTGATGTCTATGTGCTCTATGTCCTGGTCAGATGATCTCATGTGGATTAAAGGCGTGTAGCACACGGCTGATCAGCAGGATGGCGTCACTCCAGTTTCCTTGCAGATCTGAAGGGTGAACCTGGTCTACCTGGTTTCTGAAGAAATACTCGAGAGGAAACAGAAGTCCAGCTCTAGAATGAAAAAAAAAAGATACACCAGAAGGTACAGATGGGACTCAGAGAAACACTGTCCTCAACTGCCGAGTAAACCACTTGGCAGCTATCATGCACCACATATGGAAGCCTATGCTGTGTTAACATAGGGTACAGGCACGCACAGGTCATTCCATTAAGAAGTCAAGGGACGTAATTCCTCCTTGGAGATGCCATTGTGTAATGGCCGCTGGTTGAGACGACAGAACCTCCAAGGCCTACCGGCGAAAAACGCCACCGTTAAGCAACTGCCACGTGCACGTCGCAGCCTCACTCGATGCTATTCTACTGACAGCTGAAGACTGGCTTTTGTTCGAGCGCACCTGACGGCTTGTACTTTCAACGAGCCTGAACTGGCATGTCTGGCTTAATGAACCTCTTGTGTTGGTTGTACTGTTGTTTGGACCAGATCGATCGGTTCCTTCATGTGATACTGTTTAAGCAAGGAAAAAAATGACACAGACGAATAGGTCGGGCTGTGTTACGATCATCTGAAAGTCGTGGTGATCTAACTGATAATTTTAGCAGATGAGTGACAATGTCAAACTTGCCGATGATCGCTTTGATGAGAACACCAACTGGGCCATCACTCCAGCCTGCCAACTCTGTATCCCCGTGCGGTACGAACTGCAGTTCAACGGAGAAAACGCCACTTCTGGTCAAAGCTACACGTGATCTGGAACTTGGGACAATACTGATGACAGACTTGTGCTCGCTCATCTGGATACTAAACTCAATCTGCAAGAGGGTGGATGCTTGGTCGTCACGCTAACCACACTATTGCCGACCATGACTGACAACAGTGCGAGTGACGTCAACTTCAAAATGATTGTGGAGAGCAGATTGTTAAGATCACTGGTACATTCATTTTGAGAGAAGTTATCCACTTGG
>JADBJO010001444.1:15000-30000 GCA_016801955.1 Conus betulinus
TCGTCGTCTGGGGTGGTGGTTGTCTTCTTCTTAGTCGTCGTCGTCGTCGTTGTCTTCTTCTTCTACCGTCAGATGTGGCTTGGAGGCGGACACAAACGGTGAAACGCGAGCGAGGTGAGCTGTCTCTGTGACTGACAGGCCATGGACATAGAGGGTCCCCGACAAGCCCTATACCCAGCCTACAGGCTACCGAAATCCACCCCCACTCCCCCACCCCCCACCCCTAATCTAACGTCATAGGAGGTGGAAACGACCCAAATCGGAGATTGGCGGGCTGGACGAAAGATGGCGTGGGTGTTACCGACACCACTGCTGCGGGAGCGATGAAGACCAGTCTGGTTTACCCTGAAAAGGCCGGTTGAAATAAAAGGTCTGGTGAAGCTTCGTCAGACCTTGCAAGCCGGGGATAAATTATCACTGCTCAAGTAAGAGAGAGAGAAAGAAACGGTCAGATCATTAAACTGCAAGAGCTCTCTATTTTTATTTATTTATTTATTATTTTATTTATTTATTTTTTTTTGCGTTCCCGGCCATGCTAGATCCTCAATCCGGTTAGTAAGGCAAAATCCACAGTGCGCCGCAGAAAACCCCACCGGTCCCCGCAGCTTCTGCTGGACCTCAACCAGACTGGGCCACGTCTGGAGTCTCTAGACTTCAAAGGAGGGGCAGGAGCTCTGATCTTTTGTGTCTATCAAAGTGCGTCCCCTTTCAGGTATGTTGAAGAGATGGCAACGACCCCTCCCGCCTAAGTCCATTTTAGTAGCTCTTAGTCAAAACATCTTGAGAAGGTAGGACAGCTCCAGTTGGCACACGTCATTACTATGGTCACGGTCACAGCACCTGAGATGTGACGTTATGTGGTGTTAGCGCGATCTCTGACATTCGGAGGACAAAAGAATGGGGGGATAGTGTGGGAAGACACATACTGACCAGAAGCTGTTCGTTGTGACCCTGGGGTTTGAGACTGGCTGCACATCAGCACAACCCATCCAGAGAGAGAGAGAGAGAGAGAGAGAGAGAGAGAGAGAGAGAGAGGAGAGGAGAGAGAGAGAGATGTATGTATGTATGTATGTTGCAATGCAGTACAGTACTGTATATTATTTTATTATTACAGCACAGCGTACCTTCTACGCAAGCATAGTAACAAGCATTACAATACATTATATTATGCAAATGTGATACAGCCGATTTACAATGTCATAAAGTGCTTATACAAATACAAAACGTACCTGTAATAATCTTATTTATTTAGTACCAGTGCATTTTACAGCACAGCATCTTACAAAGCCATACCAGATACAATATTAAGATTATGCAATGTGATACAGCCGATTACAATGTCATAAAGTGCTTATACAAATACAAAACGAGATGAGACAGAGACTAGAGGAGACAAAGAGATGCAATCTAGAACAATGCTGAGGATTTGACAACTGATCACCATCAACACTCTTGTTCGCTCCCTTCCTCTTCTCCTCCCTCACCACCTGTCTTACACGTCCACTCCCCCCTTCCCCCACCCCCCCAACTACTGTTCTTCCCCCCCCCCCCCCCCTCCACCTCGTCATTTCAACCCCTAACGCCCACGACCATCTTTACACACTCCCTCTCTCTTCCGCACCCCTTCTCCGTGTTTTCCTTCAGTCTCTTTTTTTCCCCCAACTAATTTGTTCCTTTTTCATTGTCACTGTGGTATTCGCCGTTTTCACTTTCTTATTTTAATCAAGGTAGCTTTCAAATTGAATTTTCTTTTTAAAGAAAGAAAGAAAAGAGAGATCAGGAGGGATCTTTTTGCATTCCCAGTTCCTCTAGAACAGGGAGTACTTTAGAATGAGAACGAAGAAAAATTCTCTCTCTCTGTGTGTGTGTGTGTGTGTGTGTGTGTGTGTGTGTGTGTGTGTGTGTGTGTGTGTGTGTGTGTGTGTGTGTGTGTGTGTGTGTGTGTGTGTGTCCGTGGTCAAAATGTGTTCCACTCGCTCTAGACAAAACTACAGAGCCGATCTTTCTGAAAATTTGTAGGTATGTTACTAACGGCTATAACGACCTTAAATGGTTTTTTCTTCTTTATGGAGTATCTCAGAAAGTACGCGGCCAATCTTTCTGAAAATTAGCAGGTATGTTTATTATGGGTCACGGATGATGCCCGGTGTTTTAGTTCACCGTTATAGCCGTTACTAAGGGCTATAACGGCCCATAACGGTTTTTCCTTTTTATGGAATATCTCAGAAAGTACGTGGCCGATCTTTTGAAAATTTGTAGGTATGTTCATTATGGGTCACGGATGATGCCCAATGTTTTAGTTTACCGTTATAGCCGTTACTCAGAAAGTGCTTGGCCGATCTTTCTGAAAATTTGTAGGTATGTTCATTATGGGTCACAGATGATGGCCGATGTTTACCAGAATGGCCGTTACTAACGGCTATAACGGCCCCAAACGGTTTTTTCCTCTTTATGGAATATCTCGCGCGTATTCAAGATAAATTGGGAGTATGTTTATGTGCTTTGCGTCTTGTTTTCCATTACATTCCACAGTCAACATTCTAGCAGTCAAGCAGACACAAAACAAGACCAAAGAATAGGACAAAAACAATATCTGTATTAGGGGGTGGGGAGGAGGTGGGGGGTGGGGGGTCTGGGCACACACACACACACGCGCGCGCGCGCACGCACACGCACGCACGCACGCACGCACGCACACACGCACAAACACACACACACACACACACACACACACACACACACACACACACACACACACACACACACACACACACACACACCAAAATTGAGGAGCTTACTAAAGGCAAGGAAGTTTTGCTTTGTAGTAGATGTCACGGACTAATCTTATGCATAAACACCTCGCCTCGACATGATTAACAGATGAATGTGTGGAAAGCTGTGGCTTGTTTCTCTCGGGTATCTTCCCTTTCGTTTCTCTCTCTGTGAGTCAGTGTTTGTTTGTTTGTTTGTTTGTTTTTTTGTTTGTTTGTTTGTTAGACTGTCAGTCCACATTGTCATTTCATCATCTAGATCATTCGTTTTATTTTTGTCTTATTTTGTCTTGAACTGAGAAAATAGCCAACGTATTTGTGTATGTTGTAGGTGACCAATGATAGAAGTTACGTTTGTATATATGTATGCATGCATGCATGTGTGTACGTACGTACGTACATACGTATGTATGTATGTACGTACGTAGGTACGTACATAGGTATGTAGGTACGCACGTAGGTACGTACGTAGGTACGTACGTAGGTATGTATGTACGTATGTATGTATGTATGTATGTGTATGTATGTATGTATGTATGTATGTATGCATGCATGTGTATGTACGTACGTACGTACGTACGTATGTATGTATGTATGTATGTATGTATGTATGTATGTGTATTGTGTGTGTATGTATGTATGTATGTATGTGTATTGTGTGTGTGTATGTATGTATGTATGTATGTATGTATGTATGTATGCATGTGTGTATGTATGTATGGGTGGGTGGATAGATGGATAGATGGATGGATGGATGGATGGATGGATAGATGGATGGATGGATGGATGGATGGATATACATATGTATGTATGTATATGTATGTATGTATGTATGTATGTATGTATGTATGTATGTATGTATGTATGTATGTATGTATGTATGTATGTATGCATGTTTGTGTGCATGCTTGCATGCATGCATGCATGCATGTATGTATGTATGCATGAATGTATGTATATCTATGTATGGTGTATGTACGTATGCATGTGTGTATGTATTTATGTGTGCGTGCATGCATGTATGTATATGTACGTATGTAAGTATGTAGATATATATGTAAATATGAATGCATGCAATTTTACACCGTAGTGTGAGTTCAGTGTTGTAGGTTTGTTTGCTCAGTTATCTATCTATCTCTCCGTGTGTCTGTCTGTCCATCTATCTATCTAAATCTCCAAGTATCTATCTATCTGTCTGCCTGCCTACCTATCTAGCTAGCTAGCTACCTAGCTCTGTGTGTGTGTGTGTGTGTGTGTGTGTGTGTGTGTGTGTGTGTGTGTGTGTGTGTGTGTGTGTGTGTGTGTGTGTGTGTGTGTGTGTGTGTGTGGTGTGTGTGTGTGTGCATATGCATGTGTACATGTATGTGAACAGAGAGAGAGAGAGAGAGAGAGAGAGAGAGAGAGCTTCCAGATGTATGCTTGACCGTCGTATTCTTGGAAAGCTATTAGATGTACATCCGTATATCTGTTAGAGGGTGTAAATTAAAAAAAAAATATATATATATATATATATATACATATACATATATGAGAGTGTTTTGAACAGGAAAAGACATCTAGATCTAAGAGTGTTGACAAAGAACAATAACTCGGCTCTATGTTAAAAGATTTTTTTTTTAGAATTTCACCTGCAATTTTACCCTTCAGAGGCAGATCGCTTCGATCAAAGCCAGGCTCTGTTTCCATTATTTTCATTGGAGACGAGTGCATTTTTTAACAGTGATCATGTCCCTCAGGATGATGCTCAGTGTTTGTTTTATTCTGTGTTTTGACCTGTGCTTTATTTGTCTGTGTCCTTGGCGGTAACTATCCCCTCTTTTTTTTTTTTCCTAAATTTTTTTTTTTATTTTGTTTTGTTAATTCAATTTTATTTTGTTTATCTAATTTCATTTCTATTTTTTTCAATCTATTTCACTTCATTTTATTTCTTTCATTTTATTTTATCCTTTTATTACTTTTGTTTTATTTTCACCTTATTCTAGTTTTAATTTTTCATTTACTTTATCATTTTTTTTTTCCCATCCTATTCTGTGTTAACTTATTTCAGGTTCAGCGACTACATCAGATTTTTCGTGTTCCAGTTTGTAACCAGTGACTTGCATTTCGTCAATGGCATTCAAAATTATTATTATACCTTTCCTGCTAAAAAAAACAAACAAACAAACAAAACACCTAAAACCGGAAGCCACGCCATCCTTTTAATTGGCCGACGAGGAAAGACATTTAAGGGGTGGTACATCTATATTGTCCTGCTTTATTGTTATCTTTTCATCGACGTCGGTCTACCCTTTAAATGACTTTTCCAAACTTTGGTCAGGCAGTTTAGCCAGATGACTTTTACTTTGTGCTCTCTCTCTCTCTCTCTCTCTCTCTCTCTCTCTCTCTCTCTCTCTCTCTCTCTCTCTCTCTCTCTCTTAGCGCAGTTGTATCTTTAGAAAAAAAAAGGGTCTGCTCTCACTCTCTACTTCACTACCCCCCGAAACCTTTCTTCCCAGTCGATATGTGAATGCGCGCCCGCACGTGTGTGTGTGTGTGTGTGTGTGTGTGTGTGTGTGTGTGTGCGTGCGTGCGTGCGTGCGTGCGTGCGTGCGTGCGTGTGTGTGTGTGTGTGTGTGTGTGTGTGTGTGTGTGTGTGTGTGTGTGTATTCCTACGGATAGTGCAATATGTATGTGCAAAATCGATGAATTTATGCATTTGAGAAGAACTGGACAGTGAGGAGAACAGGGATGGGCAAGTGGGTTGGAGAGTAAGCAATGAGGAGGAGGGGGGGGGGGGGCAGTTGGGGAGAAAAGTCGGCCATTGCATGAGCACAACTATCTACATACTTCTAATATTTTTGTCGTTGGGGTCGGAATAGCACACTTGATAGAGCATCCGACCCGTGGTCTTGTTTGTACAGGGGTCGGTGGGTCGATTCTCTGCAGGGCCGTTTCCGCACAGCGGAATTTCTTTTTTTTTTTTTTTTTTTTTTTTTTTTTTGGAAGATTCAGAACTATCAGTGCTTCAGCCTTTATTCTCTCGAAAACCTTCACGAAAGAGCTCCTGGAATGAGCATGGAATCAAGGTCCGGTGGCTCAATTCATGCACATCATCTCCCATGCAGGTGTAAAGTCCGCCAAGCTTCGGAAGATAAAACCAGTTTGGTCGTTGGCATGGATACATGAATCCTTACACCTCATTTCTCCTTCATGAAAAATCGAAGATATGTTAAAAAAAAAAAAAAAAAAAAAGAAACCCTGAGTGATCAATACATACGACCAAACAGCACGGGAGATGAATGATTCGCGCCAGCAAGCAGCTCTCCAGTCGACTCTACCCTGGTAGGCAGGCCGTTGTGTAAAACGAGAGCGCGTGGACTGTATAGCGCGTAGAGCTTGGTCTCTATCCGAGGACAAGCGCAAAATTAGCACTGTCATTCACGTTATGTATGTTTGTGACACATATTTTTGAAGGCTAAATAGTAGTCGTAAGTGAGAGTAGAATTTATGAAGAATGCTGGAGTAAGCAGAACGTGAAACGGCTCACAGTTGTACGAACAAATTATCACCTGAGCAAAAAACAGACCAAGTGGACCGCCAAACGAAGGAACAAACAAACGACGAAACAAACACGATGCGTTTCGACCTATCGGGTCTTCATCAGGCAGCGTGAATAACATTCCGAACAATGAAAACAAAGAAAGAACAGAACAGACAGTTACTTTTAAAGAGGATTTGGGTGCAAAATGTGTCTGTCAGTGTGTGTGTGTGTGTGTGTGTGTGTGTGTCTGTATGTCTGTGTGCCTGTCTGTGTGTGTGTGTGTGTGTGTGTGTGTGTGTGTGTGTGTCTCTCCTCTCTCTCTCTCTCTCTCTCTCTCTCTCTCTCTCTCTCTCTCTCTCTCTCTCTCTCTCTCCTCTCTTTTCCAAAATGGAAGACAAAAAAAAAAATAAATAAAAAAAAAGATATAAACATTATTTGTGTTCTGAAGATACACAGGTCACACGTGAAATCCTTCTAGACGAATTAAAACGGACCAGAGTGTCTTGATTCCCCCTCCCTCTTCACCACTCCCAACCCACCACCACCTCCACCATCTCATCACGCACGCAAGCACGCACGTACATGCACAGACACAGACACAGACACAGAGACAAACACGGACACACACACGCCCACATATATACACACACGCACACACGCACGCACACGCGCACACACACACACACACACACACACACACACACACACACACACACACACACACACACACACACACACACACACACACACACACACACACATACACACACAAGCAAACGAACGAACAAGAAAACAAACAGACAAAAACATACGCATGTATACATGCAAGCACACACACACACACACACACACACACACACACACACACACACACACACACACACACACACACACACACACACACACACACACACACACACACACACACACTCTTTTTTGACTGCCCGATTCTCTAACAGTTAAAATCAATACTAAAGATGACGATCTCAAAGCCATTATTGATGATCAATCACTTCTTGTCACTGCAGCTAAATAAATCTCTTCTTCGGAGTCCTATTAGGAACAGCTCTGTAGTTTGCTCGTTTTGAAAATAAAAAAAAAAATTAAATTATAGGTATTGTTTATTGATGTTTATTTCTGTCAAACATGGTATTACGTTGATGGGGGATATGAAATGACGGGGTATTCCAATTTGTGATAAAATACTTATGTCATTCAGGATGATTTCAAGATCCGTCTAAAAACACTATTTTGTGAAAAGACGCTAAATTAAACAAAACAAACAAAAAACAACACACACACACACGCGCGCGCTCATGTACACATGTTCTCTCTCTGATACACAAACAAGCGCGCGTACGCACCCGTATATACACACACACACACACACACACACACACACACACACACACACACACACACACACACACACACACACTCACACACACATACACACACAAACGCGCGCGCGCGCGCGCGCGCGCACGTGCGCGGTTCATAGCGCCAGTAACGAATTTTCATTTGAATCCGCCTCGCGGGATAATGTTTTCTCTTTGAAAAACGTTTTACAATGTTTCAAACTTACGCAAATCCACAACCTCACAAAAGAAAAAAAAAGTTAGTCATTTTTGATTGACCAGGCATCTACTATTTTTGTACTTCACGTTTGAAAGATTTGTTGAGATTGGTGGTGTACGGTTACTTCTTTCAGTTGGTCTGTATGTCTGTCTTTGTGTCTGTCTGTCTGTCTGTGTTTATGTTTGTCTGTGTCTATGCCCGTCTGTCTGTCTGTCTGTCTGTCTGTCTGTCTGTCTGTCTGTCTGTCTGTCTGTCTGTCTCTCTCTCTCTCTCTCTCTCTCTCTCTCTCTCTCTCTCTCTCTCTCTCTCTCTTCATTCCGTCTTTGCGTTTATTTGTTTTCACCAACACAGAGACCTTTCAGATGTTATCAGGAAGAATTTGTCCCACGCGAACACATTCTGACAGATTGATTCCAAAGCTGGGCAATGGGACCTGACACTGCTGAACACACTGCTGTGCCTGTGGTCACGTTCTCAGTATTCTGTTTGCAGCTGCCAAAGGAGGCGACTGTAGGCAGAAATCTAAGCAAATTTCAAAACGTTATTGATAAAGCACCGCCAAAAGACAAAAAAAAGCAAACAAAAAACCCCGTAGACTAACAAATCACAAGACAAAACACGACGCGTTCATTCTACGCCTATCTTGTGCCAATTGGACGAAGATATGTGATTTGCTGTTCATATTTGGTTATCCTGGAGTATTGTGTGTCTTGCTTGAAGAAGACCTAAGAGGTCGAAACGCGTCGTGTTTTCTCTTGTGATTCGTTTGTCTACTTTTTTTTTTTGCAGTGCTTTATCAATAACTTTTAAATTTATTCAGTTTGTCATTTAGGTGGCTAATAAGTGAAAAGAGTAGGGGGTGAATGTTGCAGGACCTGAGTGGGTCAGGGTGGACGAGGGAAGGGAGAGAGTGTAGTGGAGATGGCAGGCGGGGAAGAGGGGTGGGGAGGGGGGTTAGTCTTGACAGTTTCTTTTTGTAACTGGCATACTATTTTTTTTATCTTCGGTTCTTTACTTTCATTAGCAGAAGAACGCGCGAATCCTCTGTGTGTGTGTGTGTGTGTGTGTGTGTGTGTGTGTGTGTGTGTGTGTGTGTGTGTGTGTGTGTGTACGTGCATGCATGCGTGCGTGTATGTGTGCGTGCGTGCGTGTTTGCGACCATGCGTGCGTGCTTGCGAGTGTGCGTGCGTGTGTATGTGTATATGTGTATAGTAGTAGTAATAGTAGTAGTAGTAGTTTCATTTTAAGTCTTTTTACAAAATCATGTCATGTCATATTAGACGAGAAAGAGAGAAAGAGAGAGAGAGAGAGAGAGAGAGAGAGAGAGAGAGAGAGAGAGAGAGAGAGAGAGAGAGACAGAGAGAGAGAGAGAGAGAGAGAGAGAGAGAGAGCCTGTGCAGGTGTGCAGGTGTGGGTGTGTACATATGATAACACAAAGACCACCAACAAAAAAATTAACTGGACTATGTATCAATCCAGAGTAACGCTCAAAGTAAGATTAGTATCAGAGAAAACCCCATCAATCACAGACATACCTGATAAACATGGTAAGTATGCCCTGAGAGGCACAGCTCAAACAAAACATTACCTGTTCATGTGTTTATTTAGCCACATACACATTTTATTGAAGCACCATATTTATTTCTGATTGCATCTAGTTTTAGTCGATAAATGTTTAAACAAATGGCTGTATTAAAACATATCCTGAATATGCAGGTTTGGGATGCTTTTGACGTAATCAGTACTGTAAAGTTGACTACTTTTTTCTCCTTTTGTTTATTGTGTGTGGCATCAGTTATCGGATCAATGGAGCACCTAAGGCGGTGATTTTTTTTTTTTCCTACGGCCCAAATCCACCTCCTCATTTTTTTTTGGTGCTTCACACTGTCCTCTTCATTTGAAAAAAAAAAAAAAAAAAGCGAAAGAAAATTTCCTCGACTAGGTGACTTTTCTTTTCTTTTTTTCTTTTTTTTTTTCCTCCAACCAGTCTCTTTCACACCATGCATAGTCTTGTATGTTCACTCCTAAATTGACATATTTTTGCTGATTTTAGTGTTTTGGCGTTTGATACAAAGTGTCTGAGTTTGTTGATGTTCTAATGTGTGGTGTGCTGGCACACTCACTCTGATAATGTGTTGCTTGTACAAAGAAATCAACATAGATGAAAAAAGACTTAATTGTAAACTTAACCGGACTATGTAACAAACCAGAGGTAGCTTTCAAAGTGAGATTAGTATCAGAAAAACCCATCAATCGCAGACATACCTGATAAACATGGTAAGCATGCCCTGAGAGGCACAGCTCGAACAAAACATTACCTTTGAATGTGTTTGTTTAGCCACATACACATTTTATTGAAGCATCATATTTATTTCTGATTGCATCTAGTTTTAGTCGATAAATGTTTGAAACAAATGGCTGTATTCATACATATCCTGAATATGCAGGTTTGGGATGCTTTTGACGTAATCAATACTGACAAGTTGACTACTTTGTATTTTAACATATGAGCTAAGTTGTTCGAACTATTTCTAAAACAGTCCCAAGCCATTTGTCGTCATATATTTGATGATTCTCTCGTAAAGTGAAGGATATAGTAAGTTGCTTTGCACACATTTCAATTCCAGCACCTTTTTTCACCACATCTGTCAGCAAGTTCTTTACACAAGATTCCACAGTGTGAAGTTATCCCAAAGAAAGTTGTGTCAGTTCCTTTACATATCAAGACATGAAGTAGATGACAAATTTACTTTAACATGTAGTAATTATATCTGAATTGGATTTGTAAAACTTGTAATACTGGCAACAAATCTACGCAGAACAACACTCGGAAAATCAAGTAGATATGTCAAAGTAATTCCTCAGTGTGTGTGTGTGTGTGTGTGTGTGTGTGTGTGTGTGTGTGTGTGTGTGTGTGTGTGTGTGTGCGTGCGTGCGTGCGTGCGTGCGTGCGTGTGTGTGTGTGTGTGTGTGTGTGTGTGTGTGTGTGTGTGTGTGTGTGTGTGTGTGTGTGTGTGTGTGTGTGTGCGTGTGTGTGTGTGCGTGTGTGTATGTGTTTGTGTGCGCGCGAGCTTTGCGTGCGCAAGTGTCTGCAAAAGTGACCATGCTTATAACCTAAGCTAAACAATTTGCAGCTTCTCATTCTCATTTATGTTCAAATCCTTGTCAAAACTTTCTCCCTGCCCCAATAAACAGACAGAAAAACAAAAACAACGAAATAAAGCATTAACACAAAACAAAAGAATAAAGCATTAACAAGAAAAAAAAAAAAAAAACAGAAGTCCCACAGTTTGACAGACATGACCTTTCAACACATTTAACTTCTACGTGGGATTATTCACCAATGGCAGCATATACTGTCACAAAATCCCACAAAACTCTGCTGAAAAACTACGACATTTACAGTCTAGCATAGCAGTCTTTAACGGTTTTCCGGTTTTAAAAAGAAATGTCCGACGGATTTCATGACTCACTGACTTGGCAGGGCAGAAGCCACTGAGCCTTCCCAGGCCTGGCTGGAACAGTCTTTAACGTCTGTAATTGGCGTCGGCTTAATCCTTGCTGCCAGACCGATTTAAGCTGAGGATTTAGTGATAAGATGAGTCGTGTCTGTCCCAAGACTCCAAAGCAGGGCTGGGCAGAGGCCGTTGGCATCATGCCTTCTGAAACGATGGGCATTATTCTAAAACGTTTCTTCGTAACCTGAGTGATGAGCTGTTTCAACGGTGGATCTCCCTACCCCCAGTGATGGGATTTTCAGTATGAATCTGTTTCACTTTGATGGATATACTGAGTTACTCTTCTACTTCTTCGTTATTTTCTGTTTACTGTCCCCAGCATTATTTGAGATTCCCTTTCTACCAGTTAGATTGAGGTTACCTGTATTTTGTTACTGTTCGTCCGTGTGCTTCTGTAACTATATTCCAGATTGAAAAGGTTGTGCCAGTCTTGAGTAGATGTTAATGTGTTCGTTCACTTCTCTTGTTGTTGTTAGGTAGATGTGTCAAGTACAGGGTGTATGGACCAGCTTGAAACATCCTTTGGGGGGGGAGGGGGGTGTTTGTTTTGCTCTGTGTGCTCTGTGTCGTCATATCTGCCAGGCGATTCGGTGTCGTGAGCAGCTTTCGTTTGGAGCTATGAGCGTGTATTTATTTCACCAAGGGAGCAATGAGTCGCTCGACTTGTTCGTTGTTTGAGGGAGATGTTATTTCGAAATGGATCTTATTAAGACTGGTGGACTACTTCATCATGAACAATGTAAACCTGAATGATGGACACTGTGGACAAGGTTCTTTTCAGCCTGAGTCTCAGGGTGTTTGGACACGGATCTTCTTAATGATGTACTGTGTTTCGTCATGAATGTTGTTGACCTAAATGATGTCTGTTTCAGCGTGAATCGTAGTAGCCAGAGTGACAGGCTATATTGACATGGATCTTCTCTACCCTCGGTGATGAGCGTAATCGACATGAGGACAGGGTGACAAGCTATTTTCCTTGAGACAGAGCGAACGTAGTATTCCCCTTCACACAAGATAAAATCTGCTATTTTTCATAACACAGGACCAACGTGCTATTCTCCTCGAGAGAGGTTTAAGGTGCTATTTGTTGTTGTTGTCGTACCCTGGCTAAAGACTCCAGGGATCATCTGAACAGCCGAAGTACTTGAACACTGTGGTACAAATGCATCAGCTAGGGATGAGAACATTACGTGTGTACTGTTCTAGATTACCCTGCCACATGGGCAGCCACACTCCGACTTCATGGGATTTTGGAGACTGATGGCGTTATGCTAGGAGCTTGTCACGACTGAAGACAAGCCCCAGATAGCTATGCAGAGCATAACAACATTTTGAAGTAGCCTTAGTGTTCTAGCCTACGTCAATTGATCTGACACAGTCTAAGCCAAGGCGGTAAGATGCTATTTAAACTTGAGATCAAGAAGAGCACTGTTCTGCTTGAAACAGGTCGAACGGGCGATTGTCCTTCAGACAGGGTGAACGTGTTTTTTCTTTGAGAAAAGGTGAACGTGTTCTTCGCCTTGAGACAGGGTGAATTTTCTCATCGAGGCAGTTTGAAATTCGCTCTTCTCCTTGAGACAGGGTAACCATTCCATTATCCACGAGACACGTTGAAACGCCTTTTTTGCTTGAGACAGAATGAACCTACTATTCTCCTGACAAAGTGTGTGTAACAGTTCTCTTGAGACAAAATGAACGTATATCTACATTATCCTTGAGACATTATGAACGACCTGTGTGTGTGTGTGTGTGTGTGTGTGTGTGTGTGTGTGTGTGTGTATGTGTGTGTGTATGTGTGTGTGTGTGTTTGCGCGCGCGCGCGCACACGCATGTGTGTGTGTGTATGTGTGTGTGTGTGTGTGTGTGTGTGTGTGTGTGTGTGTGTGTGTGTGTGTGAGTGTGTGTGTGTGTGTTTTGACATGAGACGGGGTGAATGTGCTACTCTCCTTGAGAGGATAAAAATGCTATTGTTTGTGAGACAGGACTAATGTACTATTCTCCTTGAGACAGGATAAAAACGCCCAGTTTGTGAGACAGGGTGAATGTGCTACTCTCCTTGAGACAGGATGAAAACGCCCAGTTTGTGAGACAGGGCGAATGTACTACTCTCCTTGAGATAAGGATAAAAACGCCCCGTTTGTGAGACAGGGCGAATGTACTACTCTCCTTGAGACAAGGATAAAAACGCCGTTGTTTGTGAGACAGGGAGAACGTGCTACTCTCCTGTGAGACAGGGTAAAACGTGTTCTCCTTCAGGATTTCTAGGAGCTGGCTCCAAGACTTCCAACCGTTACTGCACCCTGAAAGACGCTCTTGGACAGGAAGTCTGGCGAGACACAGGTTCCACCGTGGAAACTTACGATATCTGAGCTACGTGTAGGTCTGAACGACGTGGAGGGTTTCCTAATTGACGTCATACATGTATAGATTTGCCCTCTGACGTAGGTAGGTCAGGGTGCTTGGGTGGATCAGTTGGTGAGAGTATCGAGCGGACAGTCAGTGTTGTGAGTTCGAATCACGCTGAGGTCCAGCAGGACAGAATTCCATTGTCGCTATCAGTAGCCATGTGTTGTCGTTCTGGTGGTCTGGTGTGGTGTAGTGTAGTGTAAAGTAGGCCTTTCTTTCCATCAGCTCCTGGGCTGCTTATCCCAGCCTGTCGTATCGCAGTGGATGGGTGTGGAGTTACAAAGGAACGCAGTGATTGACTAACTCACCAATCAACCAGCTAACTAGCTTAACTATCCAACCAACCAACTAACTCACTTAACTATCCAACCAACCAACTAGTTCACCTAACTTAGCAACCTACAAACTAACTTGAATTACCCACCAACCTATAAACTAGCTTATTAATTAACTTACTGATCAACTTACTAACTAACTAGCTGACTAACTAACTAACTGACTGACTGACTGACCAACCAACCCTCCAACCAACCAATCAATAAGTAACTTAAGTAAGTAAGTAAGTAAGTAAGTAAGTAAGTAAGTAAGTAAGTAACTAACTAACTAACTTACTTACTTACTTACTTACTTACTTACTTACTTACTTACTTACTTACTTACTTACTTACTAATAAACTAACTAACTAACAAGCATCAGACTAATGACTACGTTCGTTAATAACGTAGTCATTAGTCTGATGTTTGCTGATCAACATCAGCATGTTGATGACGTGATGTCTAGTGCATGCTGAACATTGTCTGCCATGATTCCTGATCAACATCAGTTATTGATGTGAGGACTGCCTCACAGTGATCGTATTGCCTTGATTCCTGATCAACATCAGTTTATTGATGTGAGGACTGCTTCACGGCGAACGTAGTGTTTCCTGATCAACATTAGTATGTTGATGTGAGGACTGGTTCGGGGTGAAAATGGCCATGTTTCCTGATCAATATCAGCTTATCGATGTGAGGACTGGTTCGGGTGAAAAGGGACATGTTTGCCTGATCAACACATCAGTTTATCGATGTGAGGACTGCTTCACGGCGAATGTGTTGCCGTGTTTCCTGATCAACATTAGTATGTCAGTGTGAGGACTGGTTCGGGGTGAAAATTGACATGTTGCCTGATCAACATCAGTTTATCGATGTGAGGACTTCTTCACGG
>JADBJO010001444.1:52500-55000 GCA_016801955.1 Conus betulinus
TTGTCTTTAACCCTAAGACCTTGTTGTCTCTTCTGTCTCCCAGATCACGTTTCTCTCGAGCCTACCCTGTCCTGCTCACTCTCTCCTCTCCTCTCTCTCTCTCCTCTGCCTTCTCTCTTTCTCATGGTGTTATTCTCCTCTCTCCACACATTGTTCTCCCTTACTTTATATAGGGATGGACACAAAGGATTTCCCTTTGGGCGATGCCTTTGTCCATGCTGCTTCTCAAACCCCCTGTTCACAATATTCTGAATTCTCCATTTCACTACATTCTTCCACACATCAGCATTTACACACATCCCTACCTAACTGATTAGCAAACAACCGCTTGGCGCCAGATGGACATTGAAAATTTCTGCCGACTTCGGGGGCCACTTTAACACAGTAATTATCCTGAAGAGAGCTACGACAACAACAACGTCCACGCGCATTCAACCAGCCTGACAATAGAACCAACACAGTGCCCGACGGCAATACCATCTGAACGAGTCCAAGACTCCTGCTCTTCAATGACTGTTTACAAAAGCGACCTCAGCCGACTGAGTATGTAGCGCGCACCCGATGCTCCGAGGTCCTAGTGGTCACGTCCCCCCCCCCCCCCCCCCCCCCCCCCCCCCCCCCCCCCCCCCTTTTCGCTATTGGGAAGGTTCGAATCCGGTAGGGTCCTTACTACCTTAGGTGCCATCTGTCACCTGACCACTTTGTCCACCTTGACACAGTTCGACCGTGTGCGGTGGGTAACGCATACTGGTTAATGGGCCTATCACCTATTTCAGTACTACATACAACATTCCTTTGCCTCTAAGCGTTTAAGGCCTTTTGTGAGAGGTTTCACTCCCTTGACAATGACTTGTTTCTGTTTTGCATGTCCTGCACATGTGTTGTGCTTAGTGCCGATTATTCCCCAGTCCCCATGCCCCGTCCCCTGTATTGTGGCCCAAGACCGATGTACAGTAAACAGGTTCTGAGTTCTGAGTTCTCTCTCTCTCTCTCTCTCTCTCTCTCTCTCCATGTTCATGATATCTGCTGAACTCTCCACTCAAAAATCCTTTTGCCAATCCAGTGACATAGGAACAGAAAGAGTCCTTCACTCCTGCTCATTTTAACCCTTTCAGCGTAAAAAAAAATGTTGCTCTGTTTCTTTTTTCTTTAACCCAAGGATCAAGTCCTTTTTTTTTTTCACCCAAATAGAAAAATGCTGAGACAAGTACAAGATAAAGAAGATCGAGGCAAGTCAAGATGATTTTATTGTCATGTTTCCGCTTGGCACATCGAAAGAAACAAATCAGCTGATATAAACGTAACATCCATAATAGCAGTAGTGTCGAAAGCCGAAACACATTTTTTCTCTAGTAAAACACTTACAAAAGAACAAAAGCCTTTTATGAAAAATCTGTCACATTTTTGCTAAAGTAAGGGTGATTTGCGTTGTAATATACTGATATATTGCAAATATTGAAACAAAAACAGCTCGCAGTAGTTTTTTGTTTGAACAACATAGTAGATAACATTTCATGCATTTGGACGTGTAATAAATAGGTAATTGTTCATTCCCGGAGTGACAGAGGAAGAAAAGTCACACATGACCATAAAGGAATTTATTTGCATCATCATTAACAGACCATCTATCTCAACATCTGTAACTCCTTTGTACGTGCTTACAAACGTTTACACAGCGTATTTATTTTGGTAATTTCACCGAAATAAGTATACATGTATTCGGTAAAATGATGGGATATAAGGCATGTCTATAATTTGGCTTTAATATCCTGAATTAATATACACATGGGCTACGTATTCGTGACAGGTTTGTAAAACCTAGTCTTTCAAAAAACGTTTAACCTTCTCCGTAAGCCATGCCATTTGTACATCGGCACTCTTGAAACAGCCAGAAATCTCTCATTCCTACATTCCTGTTTCCGTTTGAAAAATAAAATATAGTAATCATTGAAATATTGATTGAAAAAAAAACGGGATAAGATATTTTTTATACTACATTCATTTAACGCAAGGCAAGACAGACGTACAGTTCAATGCTGACTGCTCAAAAAAGAAGCAAAGAGGCTTCCCTCTTCCTCTTTCAGGATGGTAAGTTACTACATGGCTCACACGTCAGCCACCCAAAACTGGGTCGGTATAACCGCGCCTTTTACTAACAAACACCACAATACCAAACGTGAAAAGTAAAACACGGAACAGCAGTAATAACCAACTTTAAATCGGATTCAGATCTTGTATGTGTGTCCAAAATATTATATGTGTGTGTGTGTGTGTGTGTGTGTGTGTGTGTGTGTAAGTATATCTATCTATCTATCTATATATATATATATATTAAAAATAGTATGGTAAAAGGAAGTTTTAAAATCATCAACAGATCTGTTTCGAGCGCTGGCTCTCCTCAGGATGGTGTTGGGTCGCCTACTGCCGGTGTTATATGGCCTAATGTCACTGTTTGCACGTGCGGATTGGCTGCACGTGTTGTTCGTTTTTTCAGGTTGTT
>JADBJO010001444.1:60000-75000 GCA_016801955.1 Conus betulinus
GTGTAATGCAGATGAACGTGTACATTTAAAAATCAACTCGATTTTGTGATTTCTGCCAAGCGAGAGTGACGAATACGGAGGTGACTATTTAATACGAGTCGTGTGTGTGTGTGTGTGTGAGTGTGTGTGTGTGTGTGTGTGTGTGTGTGTGTGTGTGTGTGTGTGTGTGTGTGTGTGTGTGTTATCTTATTACACAGTATCAATTCATAAAGTGTTTTTTTATATATTAATGGTCTACTATACTCTGTTGTCGTCTTAACGCGAATTATCTTTGGTGTGTGTTGCGCAATAGTGGAACTTCTTTTCGGAGATTTTTCATTTTTCATTCTCCATGTTAATAATTTACTATACTGTATTGCGCCACATAACACTTGGAGACACTTTTCTCTTTAAATCAATCATTTTCTTATGTGTATTGCGCCATAAATGGAATTTCTTTTCGAAGACGTTCATTTTTTTATATCAAAGGTTCAGTCTTCTGTGTTGAGCCGTGCTGATTATTTGTACTTAGTTTTGTTGTTGTTGTTGTTGTTGTTGTTGTTGTTGTTGTTGTTTGTTTGTTTGTTTGTTTGTACTTCACTATATTGTATTGAGCCACAATAAAATTTTTGATTGGAAAATTCTCTTGCTTCTTTTCTTGCTTTATATACTGCGCTGCGTCACATTGGAATTGCTTCTAGAAGAGCTATCCTTTCTCAGATTAATGCTTTATTACGCTGCTGCGCCACACTCGAAATTTCTTTTGGACACTTTTCCTTCTCCATGTTAAGTTCCGCCACTCTGGAATTACTCTATAGAGACTTTCCTTTCCTCACATTAATGTGTTCCACCACAATGAAATTTCTTTGGGAATCTTTCTTTCTCGTGCTCATGCAGCATGGTCTGATATACAGTATGTACTACAGTGGAATTTTATTTTGAGGGGAAACACTTTTCTATTCTCGTGATAATGGTTTACTATACAGACTGACAGAAAATTGAAAGTCCCGGAGGTTTCAGACATGGCAACCCCCCCCCCCCCCCCCCCCCCCCCCCTAAAAGATCAGGGAAATAGCAGGACACGTGTCGACCGAAAGACAGGGCTGGGGTCAACAGAAATAAACTAGTGGCCAAACGTACAATGGACACAAAAGAGAGACAGTAGAATGCAGGAACTGAAGAAAGAAGAAGATGCCAAAGGAGTCTAGACAGCAGCCCAGTAAGGCCAACAGGGGCAATGGGCTACATGGGAAAAGGCACTTCACTGAAGTGACAACTGGAAGGGTCTATGACATACTGAGACCTGTTTTTTAACTTCCTGCCTTTGAATTCAAACCTGGTGCAACGCGGAAAATCAGTCGACACTACGTGTCCGCTCTGTCAGGGCGAAACAAACAGTAAAACATGCCCTGGGTTCACGCCAAGCAGCGCTAAGCCAGGAAAGGCACACACGGAGACACAGCCAAGTGTTTGAAGAGATGGCACATGTGGTTAACACTGCCGGGAAACTCTGCGGCACGAGAGGCACCAGCATCGACGTCCTCCACGGCAGGTGGCCACAACTCATGGTCTGAAACTGCTGTGACATCAAGAGCACGGAAGCAGGGTTGACTGATTGCATCGATGGCCAGGAGTGCACACCAGACATTTCAGAATGGGGAAAACCACCCGCAAATCGTTAGGAACCGTGGCGTTAAATCCCAGTGTTGTACTTCTCTCGCGCTGATCAAAACAAAATCATTCTGACTGAACCCACAGTGTCATATGAAAGCACAATGCAGCAAGCTCATATCATTGACAGAACTGAGAAGCATGCTACTCTAGCCAGCAGCTTGAGAGGCTCTGCTTTCCAAACCAGAGTTCTCGTCGTACAAGTTGGGGCAAGAGGAGTTGTAAGCTCATCAGCCTATGATCTCATAAAACAGCTCGCGATTTATTAAACAAAAAGAGTCCAGAACCCTGAAAGCAATGGCAGGCAGATGGATAGAGTTCCAGCTGTGTCTGGTCGAGCAGGAAAAGAAGTGAACTTCAGAAAGCTTAAATGTCCCAACTTGGAACAGTTGTGCCACGGCAATGTGGGCAAGACATCCAAGGCAAGGCCTTCACACGTCCAACCGTCCACAAGTTGCCGGTTCGAATACCGCCAGCGCCATGAAAAAAGTCTGAGAGCAGAAGTGGTCACCTGGATGTGAACCGGCCCCATTTAAGTGTAAGAAGCTTAGGGCTGAAACATTTGCCTTGAGTTTTTTTTTTCCCCCCAACTTTTCATCGCTTGGGTCAATGGATTTTAATGTTTGTCCAGTTTTTATCTTTTGTTTTTTGAATAAATAAATGAAAGTTGAAAGGATATGAGCAAAAACAGGAGAGACAGGAATGAATAAATGAAGGAAGGAAAGAAGGAAGGAAAAGAACGGATAGTTTTGAAAATCCACGCTTTTTGTTATTGTTCACACCGTTATTTACCCTGCTGTACGCGTTCTGCAGTTATTCGCACTCTCTCTCTCTCTCTCTCTCTCTCTCTCTCTCTCTCTCTCTCTCTCTCTCTCTCTCACACACACACACACACACACACACACACACACACACACACACACACACACACACACACACACACACACGCACGCACGCACGCGCGTGCAAACACACACACACACAGAGAGACACACACACACACACACAGAGAGACACACACACACACACACACACAGACACACACACACACACACACACACACACACACACACACACACACACACACACACACACACACACACACACACACACATACATATATATATATATATATATATATATACATATACATATATATATATATATATATATACATACATACACACACACATGCACACACATGTGCGCTCTCTGCACGCACGCACATAAATGGTTTTCGCGCACGTATGTCTAAATGCAAAAATGAATTTCGTTGGCCGACATTATTGGCAACTTATCGTTCTTATTTACGTATTTACCGCCGCGCGGAACGTGTGAGAAAAAGTGTGAAGAAACAACTGATAGCGTGCTGAATGGAAGTTCAACGAGGCTGTTTTCGCTTAAAGCACGAAGAACTTCAACGAGACGAATTTTCTGAACAAAGCGAGGAGCGAAGAAAAATGGAAAATGCAAATCAATGCGCTAGCAGCCAGTTTTACTGAAAGATGAGGGCATAAAAGTGAGGGAGAGACTTGTGGAAACCACCCAACATCTAAACGTTATTCCGATCGTTGAGTGTCGAAATTAGGAGAGACCCCTAGGAGAAGTTTTGGGAAACTTCCATTTCTGTGATATAACACTCAGTGGAAGAATAGTTTTAAAACTGTAAATGCTAGAGTTCAATAGCGTCTGTTGCGTTGTCTTCACTGGACACTTTGTGCGAGGAACTGTTGTTCTGTTCTCTTCAGTTCAGTCTTTTGCGGACATCTTGTTCATGATCTCAGAGAACTGTGAGAGTTGATCTGTCTACATCTGAGACTTCAGTCACTGTGTAATCAACTGAGAGAAAAGCCCAACACGACAAGTGCATGAGGCCCATCCCTTCCTTGTGCAGCCTAACCCATCTGTCATAGCCCCCCTCCCCCCCCCCCCCCCCCCCCCCCCCTTGTCCCCGTTCTCTATCTTCACACTGTTCTGAGCAAATTGCAAGTTGAGGACAGGTGTTAACTGTCACGTGCTAGTTTTATTTCCAGTGTGTGTTCCTTTGATTACCTTCACACTATAATTAACACCATACACTATCTGATTGATTGCCTTCATACTATAATTAACACCATACACTATGATTGCCTTCATACTATAATTAATACCATACACTATCTGATTGATTACCTTCACACTATAATTAACACCATGCACTATCTGATTGCCTTCATGCTATAATTAACACCATGCACTATCTGATTGCCTTCATTCTATAATTACCACCATACACTATCTGATTGCCTTCATACTATAATTAATACCATACACTATCTGATTGCCTTCATACTATAATTAACACCAAACACTATCTGATTGCCTTCATACTATAATTAACACCAAACACTATCTGATTGCCTTCATACTATAATTAACACCAAACACTGTCTGATTGCCTTCACACTATAATTAACGCCATGCACTATCTGATTGCCTTCATACTATAATTAACACCATGCACTATCTGATTGCCTTCATACTATAATTAATACCATGCACTATCTGATTGCCTTCATGCTATAATTAACACCATGCACTATCTGATTGCTTTCATACTATAATTAACACCATACACTATTTTACTGATTGCCTTCATACTATAATTAACACCATACACTATCTGATTTCCTTTATAATATAATTAACACCATGCACTATCTGATTGCCTTCAAACTTTGATTAACACCGTACACTATCTGGTTGATTGTCTTCATGCTATAATTAATACCATACACTATCTGATTGATTGTCTTCATACTATAATTAACACCATACACTATCTGATTGATTGTCTTCATACTATAATTAACACAGTACACTATCTGAAGTGCAAATAACGTATTTAGGTCATCTGTCCCTGTAGCTTCAGAGAAGACACAGTATGTGAAGTTTTCAGATAAAGTTGTTTCTTATCTGTCAAACATCTAAAAAAAAATATATTTTTTGCACGCGAAACTGCACGGCACGGAGTAAATATAGTCAATATGCTATCACAGGTTTTCACTATACAGTCTTGTAACATTGGGCATTTTCCCTGTCTCCCAAGTTTCCCTTCTCTTCTTCCATACCAATCTCCTTCCTACCCACTTACCTTCTGTTGCCGTCTAATAATTAACTAAAGTAGAGACATACATGTCAAATTCGAAGAGGCAAACATGTCAAGTTCGAAAAGGCATACATGTTAAGCCCTTAAATGTGAACACACAAAAAAAAACAGGTGCTACATGATAAATGATGACTACTACTACTACCACTACTCCTCTACTACTACCACTACTACTACTACTACTACTACTACTACTACTACTAACTTCTATCAAATTGTTAAAGCAGCAACAGCAGCAGCAGCAAGTAGTAGCAGTAACAATAGTGGAAGAAGTAATCACAATAATAATACTCGTTAATAGTAGTTGCAGAAGAATCAACACCAAAAGCGTCGCCAGAAACTGTACTTAGGAATGTTCTCCTATTCTAAAGTGCGCATCTGTCACAGAGACAAGTGAGCCAGGAAGGCGTGGTTCACAAGCTGTGCACAGAATGTCCAAGTAACGCCCAAAGGATGGTAAATGGGGAGAAAAAAAGGAGGGGGGGGGGTAGGGGAAGATGTCTGGAAGGCAGAGAGATGACTAACAACGTCCTTTCATTTCCTATGCCCCAGTTACTGAGACATGAGCTGCCGTACTTGGCTGCTGTCAAAGGAGACCGAACTGAACCTGCAGGCAGAGAGGGGAAATCCAACAGCTCCGTCAATAGTGTGAATCACGTTCCCACCATCACCGTCCCAAGAGTCGCTCTGGCTGATGGAACAGACCTGGTGGAACTCTTGATCAGTATGCGTGTGCCTAGGGACCTTCAAAGAACACTCCGAACCGTTGCTAGAGATGAAATGAACGAGAGCTATAGGCTATGATGAACCATACGCTTGATCAGAACATTAATCAAGTGATCTCTTAAAGGGGAAATTACCGGAACTAACCTTGCCGTTTTCGCTTGATCACGTGACGCCTAAAGATAGGTAACTTTAAACTACTCATCACTTCAGTCACCACGGAGCGAACAGTTTCACGCTGTCCTGTTCGTCTACGCGCATCTTTACGTGAGAGACATTGAGACATTTGGGGGTAGAGGAGTGGGTAATATGATAGTGCTCTTTATCACATGTGCTACGCATCACGAGGTTCGAATTCAAACGTCAGTGGTTCCCTTGCTCACCAGTGCATATAAATATGCTACTAGCTGGCCTTGTCCTTTCCGTTTTGTCTCAGAGATTCAGATTGGTGAGCTGTGCGCTTTTTTTTCCATTTCACATGAGTAATTGTTCATCTGTATTACAAAATAAGACCAGGGTTAAAAGCATGGCTGTATGTAGTTGCTTTTCTGTCCTGCGTATTCCAAAAAAAGGCTCATTTTAGGTTTGTGTGAAAGAAGAGTGTTCAATCTGCCGTATTTTGTGCGTATTTAATTAAACTTGCTCTCTCTCTCTCTCTCTCTCTCTCTCTCTCTCTCTCTCTCTCTCTCTCTCTCTCTCTCTCTCTCTCTCTCTCACACACACACACACACACACACACACACACACACACACACACACACACACACACACACACAGTGCAGTGCATGCATGCTTGTGTGTGTGTGTGTGTGTGTGTGTGTGTGTGTGTGTGTGTGTGACTATTCATAGGTGTGAGTTGCGAGCCGATGCGTTGAGGTCTTGTTGATTAATATCTTTTGATTCTGGACAGGTCAATGAAAAAAATCGACGTTCACTTTGATTGTTGGCATAATGGTACGTTCAATCCAGATCGTATTGCTCATAGTTTAACTGACCACAAAGGGCTATATTAGGCCTTCACCTCACTGAAGTCAGCTCTCAAATTAGATACGAGTGTAGAACGACATCAACAGTAGAAACATCAGACCATCGTATCTGAATCTTGCCATAGTACAATTCAAATATGCATGATCTCTAATGTCATATGCACCTAAGGTAAACGTAAATGGCTGAACATTTTTGTAAAATTAAATCTGTCACTATCTTGGCCACGATAACGCAACCTTTGACAAAACACGAATCATGTGTCTGTATTACCAACGCTAACTACCACACAAAGAATCGTGTTTGCTTTACTTCAAGGTGGCTCTGAATGCAAATTATTTAACTTTCACAAGCATTCTATCCACTTTTTACTATCATTTCTCCTTAAATCAAGTACTTTAATACTATTTTTGACCATTAATATTAAGGATTTTGTAATGCAGATCAAGAAATATATTGAAATTAGATTGACAGATTTCTTTTGCAACAATATTACCAGCAGTGAAATAGTAAATTGCAGCTGCATATTATTAAGAGTATTTCGAAAGGTGCACTGAAGACTGAAAATTTCACAAAGTCAGTTCCCCCCCCCCCCCCCCCCTCCCCAAGTCACACACAGGTGTGTTTTGACTTTGGCAGTGGCAGCTTTACAAGCAAATGCAAACCTCAAATGTGTGAGAAAAACTACAAAGTATTCCAAAATATGTTAACGCTTTTTTTTACGAGCGTCAGTGTTCCAATGTCCTTCCACCTTTCACCCACTGCAAAATGTCCAACAATTCTGAATAATCCACCATGGCTTTTTTGGTGACATTATTATTCAGCATTAATGAAACAGTGTGCTTTGGCGAGCTTGTTTATCAGCATTTTCAGCCCTGTCGCTGCCTCTGACTTCAGCTGCAGACGCTGTCCTTAGCTGAATGGAAAAAATGAAAAAAAAAAAGCGAAACGTCTTTCATTGAATTAGCTCAGTGTCTTTTACAGTGTTCAAATTTCACTTCATCACTGCGTGCCGTCCGGAGAGAGAGAGAGAGAGAGAGAGAGAGAGGGCTGGAAGGGAGGGAGCGAGAGAGAGGGGGGGGGGGAGGCGCGTAAACAGGGTGTTAAAGGGGGAGGAGGACATTCTAAGGATGCCTCAGACATTGATATATTCTAGATACTTGACTTTTGCATTCGCCCAACTCGCAAGTCTGGCTTCGAATGTGTCTGTCTCTATCGTTTTTGCTAAGTAGTTATGACGAATGTTGTTTTTATGTGCTTGTTTTCACACTTTACCAAATAGTTCGATAATAAAAAAGGAAAGTGATTCCAAATGCTCAGATTTGTGATGAAGAAAAGGTCTTCTGTATAGTCTGGTTTTAAAATTCTTAAAAACCTGGCACCCCCTGTCTGTGTTGTAGCAATAGTTGTTAACAATATGAAATGGAGAAAGTCAATTCTGAACGTTGAACGGTAAATTCCGTGAAGAGACTCTTTCCATTTTTCTTCTTCACATCGATTTTCGCACATCCCATCACACACACACACACACACACACACACACACGCACACGCACACACGCACGCACGCACGCACGCACATACACGCAAGTATGCACCCACACAGGCATGCTCGTAAGCACGTATGCATGTACGCACGCGCACACACACACACACACACACACACACACACACACACACACACGCACGCGCGCGCACCCACGCACGTGCACACACACACACACACACACACACACACACACACATGTGCGCACACGTGCTCTCGTGGCACGCACACGCATGCATGGTTTTCGAGCACGCACGTCCAAACACAAACAGTAGTTTCACTGAGCGACAATTTTTGGCCAGTTATCGTTCTCATTTGCCCATTGCTGGCACGGGGAACACGAGGTACACGGCAACTGATAGCGTGTTGAATGGAGGTTCAACGAGACGCCTAAAGTATGAAGGCCCTCAATGATATGAATTTCCCGAGCAAAGCAAGGAGCGCAGAAAATGGAGAATGAAAATCGATGTGCTAAAAGCCAGTTTTACTGAAAGGCGAGGGCATAAAAGTGAGAGAGACTCGTTGAGACTTAACACTATCGAAACATTATTCAGATCATTGAGTGATGAAATTAGTATACCCCAGAGGGAATTTTTGGCGAAAATTCTTTCCCCGTGATCTAACACTTGGCGGAAGAATAATTTTAAATCTGTAAATGCCAGAGTTCCGAAGCATCTGTTGTGTCGGATTCGTTCGATCTAGTTCAACTGACCAGCTCAATAAACGGTATAAACTTTGTAAAAAGTACTGTAGTTCTGTTCTCTTTATTTCAGTGTTTGCTGACGTCTTGTTCATGATCTCAGACAATTGTAAGTTGATTTGTCTTATAAGTAATACGGAATCAGTCACAGAATGATCAACAGATTGAGAAGCCCTAAATAGGACAGGTGAACGAGACGTCTTGTGTCCATTTTCAACCTGTCCTATTTCTAATGGTGTAATGGGCCATTTCCTCTCTCTCCCCACCACCTCTCTTTATCGTCTCATGTTCTGTTCACCGCCATCAATATCACCCCCCCCCCCCCCCCCCCCCCCCCTCCCCTTACTGTTTCTCTTCTTCATGAGACAATAATGTTTAGTCATTTGAAAGCAAATGTCAATTTGAATACAGCTGTCAACTGTTGTGTTCTAATTTCAATTTCAGTCTGTTTTCTTCCATCGAGTCGATACTGTAATGAATAACAGCAGGATCTTTGCAGGCTTGTTTATCAGAAATGGGACCTCCGTCACCACCTCTGACCTTGCCTTATGAGACTGTAGCTGAAAGAAAAAAAAACGAAGAATGCGAAAAGTCATTCATCACATTAGCGCCATTTCTTTTACGGCGTTTCAGTTTCAGTTCTGTCAATGATTCATCACTGTGTGCAGTCCAGAGAGAGAGAGAGAGAGAGAGGGAGGGGCGGGGGAACTGGAAGGGAGAAATGGAGAGTGAGAGAGAGGGGGGTTGGGAAAGGGGTTAAGGGGGAGGGAAAGGTCTTCAGTATATCTCAAACATTATAGTTTTTAAATACCTGTCCATTGCCTAAACTTAATTCGCAAGTCTGGCTAAGAACAATATGTGTGTTTATCTTTGTTATGTAGTTACGACAAACATTGTTTATCTGTGCTTATTTTCCACCCTTTACCAAAAATTTTATATTAAAAAAAAAGACTGTGACTCCAAAGTCTCAAACCTGTAGTGGAGAAAATGATCTTCTGCAAGAGTCTGGTGTACGATTCTTATCAATCTGGTAGCCTCCTCTCCGACTTGATGCAGCCACTTGTCAATGATGTCAAAAGGATAATCAACAGATGGAAAAGCCAGATTCACGATAGGTAACGAACCCGCTCCTTTTCCCTTTCCAACCTACTCCATCTTTTTTTTTTTTTTTTTTTTTTTTTTTTTTTTTTTTTTTTTTTACAATAAATATACAAAACCATCAACCTCCCCCCCCCCACCTATATCTTCTCTCAAATCTTCTCACTGCTCTAACCACTTCCAGCCCATTCCGTCTTCGCAGCGTTTTGCTTTCTTTCGTTTTTTGTTTTTTGTGTTTGTTTTTTTTTGTTTTGTTTTTTTTTTGTTTGTTTGTTTTGTTTTGTTTTTTGTTTTTGTTTTTGTTTGTTTGTTTGTTTGTTTGTTTTTGAAGAGATGATAGAGTTTCTGGAACGGAACAATTTGCATTTTAGTACAGTTTGTCGACTATCATGTTCTAATTTTAATGTCATAGTGTTTCTTTTAATTGAGTCAATTCTATAATGAATATCAAACACAACCTGTCGAATATATCATATATTTTAAGTAATCTGCCTTGATATTCACTGAATTTCACAGAAACACAGTAAAACAGCGGTTTTTTTTTTTTAGAAATGAGGTTGTTTGCATCGATGCTAATTATTTATTTATTTATTTATTTTATTTTTGCCTTCGAACCTATGCATGGCGTAGAATAAGCAGTAAACGGACAGACACAATCTTTGATTTTCCAGTGGCGTTGATCTTTTCCGCAGTTTTTCTTGACTTACTTGACTTAGTCCTTTTCGTTCCTTGAGTAGGGCCTCAACAGCAACCTTCCACCTCCGTCTGTCCCTGGCACAGGTCTTGATTTCCACCCCCCCCCCCCCCCCCCCCCCCCCCCCCCCCCCCCCCCCCAGGTCAGCTGGAGGCTCTCAGCTCGTTTAGCAAGCTCCTCCTCCATTTCTGCTTTGGGCGCCCTCGATTCCCCTTGCCCTGCGGGTTCCACTCGACCGCCTGCCTGGTGATGTTAGAGGGCTCCTTCCGCAGTGTGTGGCCGACCCATCGCCACTTTCTCTTCATGATCTGGACGTCCATTGGCTGTTGGTTTGCCCTCGTCCACAGGTCGGTGTTTGGCACTCTGTCGAACCATCGCAAGGGGAGGATCTGCCGGAAACATTTATTGATGAAGGTTTGGATCTTCGTGGAGGTGTTGGTGGTGACTCGCCAAGTCTCTGACCCATAGAGTAGCATTGATTTTAGGTTGGAATTGAATATTCTGAGTTTGGTGTTGATGGAGATGGAGGTAGAGCTCCATACGGGTCTCAGGATGGCAAAGGCTTGTCGCGCGCTTTCTTCACTCTTGCTTTGATGTCTTCATCTGTGCCTCCTGACCGGCTGATCTTGCTGCCCAAGTACACAAACTCACTGACATCTTCTATCGTCTTTCATGCGATGGTGATTGGGGCTTCTTGTTTGTTGTTAGTGCGCAGGAACTTCGTCTTCTCTTGGCTGATCTTGAGTCCAAACACGTTGAGTTGCGTTTTCAAGAGCAGTGACTTTATCTTGCATGTCCTGTAAACGGTGTTATAGTAGGGCCAGGTCTGGATCGGCGAAATCCAGATCTTCTAGCTCTTCAGAAGGGTCCGCTGGATGCTTTCTTGGAACTTGCGTAGGCCGATCTTGTCACCCAGTCCAGCACCACGAGGAAGAGGAAAGGGGACAGCAAGCAGCCCTGTCTGACGCCGCCGGAGGAGATCTCAAAGTCTTCAGAGAGTGTTCCGTTGTGGATGACCTGGCAGCAGAATCCCCCATACAGTCGTCTGATGATGCTGACGATCTTTTCTGGCACGCCGTGGTAGAGAAGGATGTTCCAAATAGCTTGTCTGTCGACGCCATCAAAAGCCATATCAAAGTCTATGAAACACACGTAGAGAGGCGTCTGCCATTCCATAGTCTGCTCCACGATGACTCTGAGGGTTGCGATCTGGTCTGTACAGGAACGCTCTTTCCTGAAGCCGGCTTGCTCATCTCGGAGTGTCCGCAGTTCTCCACTCCACCTTTTTTTTCCTTCCATACCGTCTCCGCTCCTCCATCCCTTCTTCAAGTTCTCTAATGATTAACTAAAGTAGAGGCATATATGTTAAGTCTTTGAAGGTAAACACAAAACAAAAAAGGTTGCTATGCTTTTTAACGATGATGATGGTGATGATGGTGATGATGATGATGATGATGACGATGATGACGATGATGATGATGATAGCATTACCAGTACTACTACTCATGCTACTTTTACTAAACTATTATTATTATCATTATCATTATTACTACTAGCACTATTACTACTTCTACTACTACTACTACTACTACTACTATAACTACTTCTGCTAGTAACAGCAGCAACAATAGCAGCAACGGTAGTAGTCTGTTAGTAGAAGGCTAGCTTGCACACAAGATGTCCAAATAGCACCGAAAGAATGGTAAATTGGGGGAAATGACAAAGAGATGTCTGGGAGACAGCGAGTATTATTCCAAATTCCCATTCCACAGTTACACAGACATGAACAGCCCACACATGACTTCTGTCATGGGAACGAGAATTGAACCTGTGAACAGAAAGCTGAAAAGACAGCACCTCCATCAGTAGAGCGATTTACATTCCCACTATCACCACACCACGAGTCACTCTGGCTGACTGTACAGACCTGGTGGAATTTTCACTCAGTACATGTGTGTCTAGGGCCCCTCCAAAGAACATGCCGGACCACCGCTGGAAATCAAATGAACGACAACCGCAGGATCTTAAGAATCACACGCTTGAGCGTTACATTAATCAAGTGACATCCTGAAGGGAAATTACCCGGAACCAATTTTGCAGTTTCCGTTGATCAGGTGACACCTAAAGGGAGTTTACTTTAAACGATTCATCACTTCAGTCCCTTGGCGTAAGCAGTTCACGCTTTCCAGTTCGCCCTCACACGTCTTGAACTGAAAGACACCGGGACTCGGGGGGGTGGGGTGGGGGATGAAACGAGGAGGGGAGCGTGTGATCGTCTTCTTTGTCACATGCATTCTCCGTCACGAGGATGGAATTCAAACGTCAGTGCTTTCTTTGCTCACCAGTGTGTGTAGGAATGCTCCCGTTGATCTATAACTCTCCGTTTCATTTCAGAGATTCAAGTGAGTGTTATGTGCGCTTGTTTCAGGTCACACGAGTAAGCTGATCGTTTTCTCTCTTACAAAAGAAGAACAAGATTAAAGGCGTGGATGTTTGTAATCATTTTTTGTTTCCTGTTTAATTAAATGGCTCATTTAAGGCCTGTTTGAAAGAGGAGTGTTCTCTATGTTTTGTGCGTGTATGTGTGTGTATTATTAACTCTCTCTCTCTCTCTCTCTCTCTCTCTCTCTCTCTCTCTCTCTCTCTCTCTCTCTCTCTCTCTCTCCATCCTGCCCTCCCTCCCCTCGCTCTCTCGCCTGTGCATGTGCATGTGCACGTGACGCACGCGTGCACGTGTGTGTGTGTGTGTGTGTGTGTGTGTGTGTGTGTGTGTGTGTGTGTGTGTGTGTGTGTGTGTGACTTTAATAGAGCACAGTCGTGTATGAATATACCGAAGAATTCCTCATTTATTTCTTTTAATTTTGCGCAAGACAGGAGAGAATCAACTCTCTCCATGATTGCAAGTGTAATGTTCAATTCAGTTCGATTCATGTTGTTTATACCCAGATGACTGCGATGGTCCATAGCAGAGCTGTCAGTTCTGAAAAGAGATACAAGCATAGAGCGACATTTGTCGTAGAAACAACAGGACATCGTATCTAAATCTGGTCATGGTACAACTGAAACATCTATCGATTTGCAATGGCATGTATAATACATACAGTAAACGTAAATGGCTGAACATTTTTTTCATAGAAATAAGTCTGTCACTATTTGGGCCACGGTAATACTGACACTCTGACATACACCTTTTTGACAAAATACACGAATTCAGTGTCTGTGGCACCAAGGCTACTCACAACGTACAGATTCATGTTTACTGAAATCGTCTTTGGGTCTAAAAGCAAGTCAAACTTGGAAATCATTTTGTCTTGTTTTTTTTGTTTTATCATCGTCTAACGTCAAGTATTTTGGATGCCGTTTGTAAAAGCTTTCTACTGTCACACTGTGAAAAAAAAACTATACCAATATTGTTGATCATTGATATTCAGTAATTGTAATGCTATACAAAGAACTTTATTAAATTAGTTTGACCATTATTCTTCCGCAATAGTAGCAGCAGCAGTGGAATTTCAAAATTGTAACTCCATCTTATCAGTATTTTTATTCGAAAGTTGTATTGGAGACTCACAATTCAACAGTGACAGGGTCTTTTTGTCCCAAAGACACACAGTGTTGTCTTTGGACTTTGCCTGCAGATGCTTTACAAGCAGAAGCAGACCTCAAATGTGTGAGGCAAACTGCAAAGCATCCAAAGTAGTCATACACTTTTATTACGAGAGTCAACGTTCCATTGTCTCTCCGTCTTCTTTTCACTGCGAAACATCCATCATTGTGTGTGTGTGTGTGTGTGTGTGTGTGTGTGTGTGTGTGTGTGTGTGTGTGTGTGTGTGTGTGTGTGTAACATTAGCATTCAGACATAATGAAACAGAGGTCTGCGCCTGCTTGTTTATCAGCATTTGCAGCCCTGACTTCAAACTCAGAGATCGCCTTTAGTTGAAAACAAACATGAAAAAGGCGAAAAGTCATTTATTTAAATTATCGCCATTTCTTTCGCAGCGTTCCAATTTCACTTCTGTCAATGACTCATCACTGTGTGCAGTCGGGGGGAGAGAGAGAGAGGGGAAGGAGGGTGGGGGGCGAGAGAGAAGAGAGAGAGATAGAGAGAGAGAGAGAGAGAGAGAGAGAGAGAGAGAGAGAGAGAGAGAGAGAGAGAGAGAGAGAGAGAGAGAGAGAGAGAGAGAGAAAGGCAGACTGGAAAAGGGTGGGAGAGAGGAGGAGGAGCCTTTAAGTATGTCTCTAGCATGATACTTTTTTTTTAAATACCTGACCTTTGCACGGGCTCAGTCCGCACATCTGGCTTGGAACGTGTATGTCTAGGTCCATTTGCTTAGAAGCTACGACAAATGTTATTTATCTGTGCTAATTTTCACCCTTTACCAAAAAGAGTGTGATGAAAAGGAAAGTGATTCCAAATTCCCAAATTTGTCATGAAGAAAATGGCCTTCTGTAGAGTCT
>JADBJO010001444.1:85000-97500 GCA_016801955.1 Conus betulinus
GAGAACCGTTAACTTTTATGAACCCACACGCTTGATCGTTACATTAAATCAAGTGACCTCCTAAAGGGAAATTACTGGAACTAACCTTATCACTTTAGTTCCTTCCGTGCGAAGCAGTTCACGCTTCACGATCGCCTACGCACGTCTTTAAGTAAAGGACACTAGGACGCTGGGGGAAGGGGGGGTAAGGGAGGTGGACGTGGTTGTCCCCTCTGTCACATGCACTCCAATCACGAGTTTGAAAGTCAGACATAAGTGTTTTTTTCTGGCATAAAAATATGTTCCTAGCCGACTACTGCATGCCGTTTTGTTTTAGAGATTTAGATTAGGGAGCTGCATGCCGTTTTTTTTTTTCATGTCACAAGAGCAGCTTTTTGTTGTTGTTGTTGTTGTTGTTTTCACAAAATGAGAGCAGGGTTAGAAGCATGGCCTTATGTGGTTGTGTTTGTGCCTTGATTATCTAATGGCTCTGTTTAGGTAATCTGTGAAAACAGCGTGTTCTCCAGTCAGCTATAGTTCTTTGCATATAATACCAAACATGTTCTCTCTCTCTCTCTCTCTCTCTCTCTCTCTCTCTCTCTCTCTCTCCATGTGCACACCCATGCGCGTGTATGTGTGTGTGTGTGTATGTGTGTGTGTGTGTGCGCGTGCACCCATGCACGCACTTTTGTGTGTATGTGTGTGTGCGCGCGCGCGCGTGTGCGTGCGTGCGTGTATGTGTCCGTGTGTGTGTGTGTGTGTGTGTGTGTGTGTGTGTGTGTGTGTGTGTGTGTGTGTGTGTGTGTGTGTGTGTGTGTGTGTGTGTGTGTGTTACTGTTCATTAGCCGGATTTGTGTCTTCATAGATCAAGGTATTGGTCTCTCTAACATTTTTTTTTTATCTAGACAAGATACTCAGCGTTCTCTCTCTCTCTGACTGCTAGCTTCATCGTGTATTCAATTGAATGGATGCTACTTGCAGCCCAGCCGACCGCAAAGGGTTATTTTAGGGCGTCTCCGTGGTAATTTCAAACTCTTATAATGGATGAGTGTAAATCAACATGAGTGTCAGAACATCAGACTATCGCATCGGAATCTGGTCGTGGTGCGGTTTAAGTATCCATCAGTTTGTAAATGCCAGACAACGACTTACAATGTACGTAAATGGCTGAACATTTTCATACAAATAAGTCGGTCACTATTTTGGCCCTGGTAATACTGACTTTATGAAATACAGTCTTTGACAGAGTACACAAATTAAGTGTCTGTAGCACAAGGTTAGTCACAACACAGGGATTCATGTTTGCGTAAATCCAGCCTAGCTCTAGACGTAAATTGACCTCATCTAAATTTTGAAGCATTCTATTCACATTCCATTCATTTTTCATTAATTTGTACGTCAAGTGTTTCAGATGCCATTTTCCAAAATGATTTCTACCGTCCGACTGTAAAAGAATTATGACCGATCGATCATTAAGATGAAGTGTTTGTATTGGAATCCCAGAAATGGTTTTAAATTAGATTGATATATATTTTTTCAGCAGCAGCAGCAGTAAAATCGCAGATTGTAGCTGCATGTTATTAAGATCATTTAAAACACTGCGTCTGAGATTTATAGTTCAACTGGAACAATTTATTCCAGACACACAATTCTGTATTTTGACTTCGCCAGCGGTAGCTTTACAAGCAGAATCAACGCATAAAGTGTGTGTGTCAATACGCACAGTATTCCGGAGTATGTACAGACTTAGGTTGCAAGAGTCAATGTTCCATTCTCTCTCTCTACCTATACTGTCCGAAAGAAAAAGAAACGCATATGTTTTTTTATGTCTTCACTGTGGATACCAAAGCACTGGTAGGATGTAACCAACCGGGGGGGAAAACGTTTGTTTACGTCTGTGCTTCACGTGTGCTCACGAGTTTCGTGCCAGTCGGATTGCACGTGCACAAAATGGCCACTTTGGACAGTTTTCTTTTCTTTTTTTCTTTTTTTTTGTCGTGCTTTGCGCCTGATTGAAGCAAATCCATGCACGTTTTGGTGAATGAAAGCTCAAAGGAGGGCAGATAAACCAGGCACACACTTCGTCATTCTGAGGCGCACCAGTCCGTCACTACAAAGTGCAAAGATGCCGCGACTCCGCAAGAACGTGAGAACGCACTGGGGCGTTTGCAAGCTGGCAAAGTCAGCCTGAAGTCGCCCGACACTTCCACGTGAGCCAGACCAACCTCAGCAGGCTTCTGAGTCGTCATCGCATCAGCGGTTCCACGGCAGACCGACCATGCTCTGGAAGAACTTTGGCAACAACTTCACTCAAGACCGCTACATCCGGGTCAGCCACCTGCGAAATCGCCTTCAGTTAGTCTCACAAACTGCCCAGCGATTACCCGGAGGTCAAAGAATCTCTGACCAGACTGTTTGGAATCGCCTGCATGCTGCAGGGCTATGGGCTTGCAGACCTGTCAGAGGACAACTCCGCATCGTCCTGGACCCCCGAGAACCACTGGAACAGGGTCTGGTTTTCAGAAGAGTCTTTCTTCCTGCTCCAGCGCCATGACAGGAGGAGGAAGGTGTACCGTAGAGATGGCGAGCGCATTGCTCAGAACTGCTTGGATGAGGCACCTGCCCATGGTGGTGGAGGCGCCATGGTGTGTTGGGGGGGGGGGGTGGGGGGGGGGCATCCACTGTGTTGGCTGGCGTCCCTTGGTGCGAGTCCAAGGGGCGCTGAACGCCCAGCGGCATGTGACTGAAATCCTCCAGCCTCATGTCAAGTCTGGGCTAGCCTGTTTTTACCCCCCGGGGGTCATTCTAGGACTAGCTAGAACTTACCCCCCCCCCCCCCCCCCCCCCCCCGATGGAATTTACCCCCGCGGGGGTAAGTTTGGACTAGCCTGGATTTACCCCTCCCTCCCCCCCCCCCCCAAAAAAAAAGGGTCAGTCTAGGACTATTTCGAATCTTCCTCCACTCTACCCTACCCTTCAAACAAGAGAGGATTATTCAGGGTTTTTGCTCTGCCTTTCCCCCACACGCACACCCCGCTTTAAAAAAAAAAATGTGTTAGCCAAGTGCAATGTGACCAAGCGTAGTTGTGACAAAATGTCGTTGTGACCACGTGTCGTTGTGACCAAGTACCGTTGTGTTGCTTCATCCCGGTTTGCCTCTTTTAACTATTTTACAGCTATTTAGTCTCTGAGTACCTGTGTACCTTAGCTTGTACAATGCAGATGACTAGTGGTCAGTGCCACTGACCACTGGTCATTATGACGTAAATCGGAGATTTTAACTATTTAACAGCTAATTAGTGTTTCCCGAGTGCTTGTGTACCTTGTACAATGTAGATTACTTGTGGTCAGTGCCACTGACTACTGGTCATTATGACGTAAATCGGAGATTTTAACTATTTCACAGCTAATTATAGTCTCCCGAGTACCTGTGTACCTTGTACAATGCAGACGACTGGTGGTCAGTGTCACTGACCACTGGTCACTATGACGTAAACAGAGGGGGGGGGGGGGGGAGGGGGGTAAGAATGGGCTGTTACACCGGGCCGTTGTTGCTGCAGGTGGGCGGACACCACCCCTTACTGAGACCTCGCTGCCTGGAACGGTGTGTGTATTGGCGATATGAGCTGTACACTGTGTATATTGGCGATGTGAGCTGTACACAGTGTGTATTGGCGATGTGAGCTGTACACAGTGTGTACTGGCGATGTGAGCTGTACACAGTGTGTACTGGCGATGTGAGCTGTACACAGTGTGTACTGGCGATGTGAGCTGTACACAGTGTGTACTGGCGATGTGAGCTGTGCACAGTGTGTACTGGCGATGTGAGCTGTACACAGTGTGTACTGGCGATGTGAGCTGTACACAGTATGTACTGGCGATGTGAGCTGTGTGCACAGTGTGTACTGGCGATGTGAGCTGTACACAGTGTGTACTGGCGATGTGAGCTGTACACAGTGTGTACTGGCGATGTGAACTGTACACAGTGTGTACTGGCGATGTGAACTGTACACAGTGTGTACTGGCGATGTGAACTGTGTACTGGCGATGTGAGCTGTACACAGTGTGTACTGGCGATGTGAACTGTACACAGTGTGTACTGGTGATGTGAACTGTACACAGTGTGTACTGGCGATGTGAACTGTACACAGTGTGTACTGGCGATGTGAGCTGTACACAGTGTGTACTGGCGATGTGAGCTGTACACAGTGTGTACTGGCGATGTGAACTGTACAGACACAGGAAATGAAAGTCAGCCTTCAACTTCAGAGACTGTCTTTAGCTGAAAGAAAAAATGAAAATGCGAAAAGTCATTGATCAAATTAGCGCCCTGCCTTTTTTACACCATTCCAGTTTCATTTCTCTCCAGAACTCATCGCGCTGTGTACAATCTGGACAGAGAGAGAACTGGGGAGGGGGGGGGGGGGGGAGAGAGAGATTTGGAAGGGAAGAGGGAGAGAGAAGAAGGGGAAAGGGTGTTTACAGGAGGAGTGCCAGGTCTCAAACAATCTTTCCGTTCGCACAACTCACAAGTCGGATTTAGAACGCGTATGTCTCTATCTATTTGCGAAGTAGTTATGACCAGTGTTGCTTATTCGTGCTTATTTTCATCCCTTACCAAATAAGCTTGATAAAAAAAAAAAAAAGGAAAGTGATTCCAAACTGTCGGATTTTCAGTGAAGAAAATGGTCTTCTGTTGAGTTTTGTATACAATTTTTGTTTTTTAACTGACATTCTCCTGTCCACATTTTGAAAGCTCATTATTGTAGATATAAGATGGAAAACAGTTGATTCTGAAGTTTACTTTTTCTACTTCACATAGACTTTTGCTCATCCAATTTCACCCCCACGAACACACACACACACACACACACACACACACACACACACACACACACACACACACACACACACACACACAGATTCACAGACACGCACACGCGCGTGCTCCTCCCCCCCCCCCCCCCCCCCCCCCACGCACACACGCACATACACCACACATACAAGCGCGCGAGTACGTGCGTGCGGACAGGCGCTCTTTCGAGGCACGCATACACGTGCATAGTTTCTGAGCACACGCATCTAAATGAAAAAACGTAATTTCCCTGCACGAGTTTTTCTTTGGCAAGTTAGCGTTCTTATTTGCTCATTGCTGACGCCGGGAACAAAGAAACAACTGATAGCGTGCTTAATGAAAGTTCAACGAGACTGTTTTCGCTTAAAGCATAAAGGCCTTCAAGGATTCCAAGTTCCTAAGCAAACCGAGGACCGAAGAAAATGGAGAATGGTAATTGATGTGCTAAGAGCAGTTTTTACAGGAAGGTGAGGGCAAAAAAAGGAGAGGAGAGAGAGAGAGAGAGAGAGAGAGAGAGAGAGAGGAGGGGGAAGAAGAGAGAGAGAGAGAGACAGACACAGACAGACAGAGAGAAAGGAGGGGGAAGAAGAGAGAGAGAGACAGACAGACAGACAGACAGACAGACAGACAGACAGACAGAGAGAGAGTGAGAGAGAGAGAGAGAGAGAGAGAGAGACTTGTTGAGACGACGTAACACCTAAACGTTTTTTCCGATCATTGAGTATCGAAATTAGGAGAGCCAAGAGAACAGTTTTGGCGATCTTTCGTTCCATCTGACCTAACAATTGGAGGAAGAACAGTTTTCAAACAATACTTGCCAGAGCTGTTACGTCGGATCCATTCGATCCAGTACGGTGGACCAACTCAACTAATGACATAAACTTTGTACAAAAGCACCGAGGCTCTGTTCTCTTTCTTCCACTCAGTGCCGATATCTTCTTGTTCATGATCTGAGAAAAATATCAGTTGATCCGTCTCTAATATCCAGTTGATAGCAAAGCCCCAGCTTCGACAGGTAAACGAGACCTTTTCCTTCCCATTCCAACGTACCCCATTTTGTTTTCTATTATACGTAGAATAAACCATCGTCTCTCACCATCGGCTCTCTCTTTCTTCTCACTGTTTCTAACCACCGCCCCCACCACCACCATCACCACTCATTTCCTTCCTCCTACTCATTCTCTCTTTCAAGAGATAGTGATTAGGGGGGGGGGGGGGGGGGGGGGGGAGGATGGCAACTTGAATACAGTTGTCAACTATGGTGTCCTAATTTCAGTTCCAGCATGTTTTCGTTTTATTGATTTAATTATATAATGAACGTTATACAGTACCCATACTATTAGAAAATATTATATATTTCAAATGATCAGACTGAATCTTCACTGCGCTACGCATAAGACGCGGTGAAAATCAATGTAAATAATGTGAACAAAGTTGCTACTTATTTGTTAAATACCTAATTTTTTTTTTTTTGACGGCGACCATTTGCATGGCGCAGAATAAAACAGTCAATAAACGGTCACAATCTTGATCTAAACAGTCTGGTAACATTGATCATTTCCCCCCATTTTGGACGCCCACTTTCTTTCCCTCCATGTCATTCCCCTACCTCTCTTACCTAAAATTCTTCCAGATGTCTAATAATTAAAAAAAAAAGAAAAAAGTACAGGTATACGTGTAAAGTCCCTGAACATAAACACAAAACAAAAAAAAAGACTGCTATATCATCAATGATGATGACGATAATGTTGATGATGATGTAATCATAATGTAATAATTGATAATGATAGTAATGATTGTAAGAATAATAACAATAATGATGATGATAATATTGATGATGACGATGATGATAAAATGATAATAATAATGGTAACAATAATGATAATACTAATATTATGACTATTACCACCACCACCACCACCACCACTACTACTACTACTACTACTACTACTACTACTACTACTAAAAAGTAAAAGCAGCAATAGCCGCAGCAGCAGTTGTGATGGTGCTTGTAGTGGAAGAAGAAGTGATAACACTGATGATACTCGATGCAGTAGTATGATAACTGCAGGAGTAGAAAATTGTATTTGTTTATTTTTGTTCATTATTTCAAATAGCTCTCATATCAGCAAAAGCATGACCAGAGCCTGTACTTAGGAATTTGCCCCCTTTTCTGAGGCTACGTATCCGTTTGCTGTGAAGAGAAAAGTTTCCCAGGAAGGCGTGGTTCAGCAGTTGCATAGAGGATGTCCAAACAACACCCGAAAAGACGGTCAGCTGGAAGAAAAAAAACAGGGGGAAGGATTATCTGGAAGACAGAGAGATGACTGACTGTGTCCTTCCATTCCCATGCCACCATGGCTGAGAAATGAACAGTCGTACTTGGCTGCTGTCAGGGGAAAGAGAACTGAACCTGCAAGGTGAGAGTTGAACGACAACAGCTCCGTCAATACAGCTCATTACGTTCCTACCATCACTACCCCAAGAGTCGCTCTGGCTTATGGAGCAAACCTGGTGGAGTTCTCCTTTTTTCAGTTCATGTGCGCCTAGGGTTTCTGCAAAGAACACTGTAGACCACCGCTAGAGATTAGATGAACGAGAACCGTGGACTCTTTAAGAACCAGACACATGATCGTTACATTCATCAAGCGACCTCCTAAAGGGAAATTATCGGAACTGAACGTGCAGTGCAGTTTCCGTTGATCACGTGACGCCTAAAGGGAGGTTACTTTGAACTATTCACTACTTAAGTGCTTCAGACCAAGTGTGGTTCATGCTTTCGTGTCCGCACGTCTTTAAGTGAAGTACGCTGAGACACTTGGTGGTAGGGGAGAGGGAAGTGGGAGTGCGATTGTCCTCTTTGCAGTATGCACTTCACATCACGAGGCTGGAGTTCAAACATCCGCATTTTTCTTGTTCACCAGAGTATAACAATACGTTCCTATCTGACCTCAGGCAGGCCGTTTTGCTTAAGAGATCCAGGTGGATACATTTTGCACCCAGTTTGAGGAGATAACTCAGTGTCTGTCCGTTCTTCGTTTTCGTTGTCTTGAATGTTTTTTTTTGTCTACCCTAAAGAAGACTAAAGCGGTCAAAACACGTCGTTTTTGTCTTGTAATTTGTGTTTTGTGGCATAGTAATTTTTCTTCTTAGTTTTGTAAATCAGATTAACAGATTCTGTTTCGCAACAGTAGTAGCAGCATCTCTATATCAGAAAGAGTCTTTCCAAAATTGTGGCGGAGACTCTTTATATAACCGTAACAGTTCCCCCCCCCCCCCCCCCCCCCCCCACACACACACCACCCAAGATATACATTTATGTAGTTTGGCTTTGCTGGCAGCTGCTTTACGGACAAAGGCAGACCCTAAATATATGAGGCAAACTGTATAAAGTATTGCAAAGTATATAAACACTTTTGTTACAAGGGTCAATACTCCATTGTCCTTCAACCTTTCTTTCAAAGCCAAATGTCCAACAGTTCTAGCTAATCCATCTTCTTCTCTTTTTTTTATGTCTTTCTTTTCTTTTTTTTGTGAGATTAACATTCACCAATAATAAACAGCAGATCTGTGCAAGCTTGTTTATCAGCATCTGCAGCCCTATCATCGCCTCTGACTTTAACTTCAGAGATTGTCTTTGGCCGAGAGAAAAAGGAAAAACACGAAAAGTCATTAATCAAATTAGCGTCGTGTCAAATACAGCTTTCCAATTTCAGATCTTTCAAGGACTCATCACTGCGTGCAGTCTGGAGAGAGAGAGAGAGAGAGAGAGAGAGAGAGAGAGGGGGGGAGGGAGGAAGAGATGGAGAGAGAGAGAGAGAGAGAGAGAGAGAGAGAGAGAGAAATAATTATCTTCCTGACAAAAGGCTTTAAAAATCATTTAAAGATTAGACCAACGACGAGCTGGAAAGAAGACAGAAGGAGAGAAAGTGAGGAGGAAAGGTGTAAGAGGAGAAGGAGGTATCAAGTATATGTCCAACATGATACTTCTTAAATACCTGACCTTTGCACAAGCTCAGGTCTCGTCTGGCTGGGAACGTGTATGTCTAGATCTATTTGCCAGGTAGTCACGACAAATGGTGTTTATCTAGGCTTATTTTCACCCTTTAGCAAATAATTTGATTAAAAGGAAAATAATTCCAAACTCTCAGATTTGTTATGACGACGACAATGGTCCTGTAGAGTCTGGTTTACAATTAAAATAAAATCTGGCAACCCCCTTTCTGAGCTTAGAAGCTGATTGTTACTGATACGACATCAAAAGCAGATGATTTGGAACGTTGAAAAGGCAAATACGGTAAACGAACCCTTTTTATGTTTTCAGTTAGACATTCGCATAACCTTCCCCACCTCTCTCTCTCTCTCTCTCTCTCTCTCTCTCTCTCTCTCTCTCTCTCTCTCTCTCTCTCTCTCTCTCTCTTTTGATCTGCAAGTAATCAGCTGTGTCAAAAGCTGAAAAACAGATCAACTGATTACTAAAAATCAAACAACTTATTATCAAAATGACATGCCGCTTTTGCGGAAAGGGTTTAGAACTACACACCATGTACTGTAAAAAGAAAGCGGATTTTGATCAAAGCTGTGTTTGTGTTTTATCAATTTTGAAAAAAAAAACCTCTTTGATAAGATGTGGATAAGATGGCATGCAAACTGCTTAGAAAACTACGTGGGTACGTATACAAGGAAAATGTTTAATTCTGAGATTTAAAAAAAAAAAAAAAAAAAAAAAAAAAAGAGTTCACAGACACAAAATAATACGCGTGTGATGGAAACGAATGTTTTCGTTGCATTCCCACAATTTTTTTCTGTAAAAAGGGTTCTACAAGGAAACAAAATAACCCTTACATTATTCAATATTTTGATATTAAATGGTATCCAGATTTCGATTCACAAGAAAATAGGTTTATAAGAAAACAAGAAAATATCCTCTTTGTTGAACGCTGATGACTTCCTTTTCGCTCTTCATAGCTACATTTGATCTACAACTGAAGCCAGGCCACCTGCATGTATATATTATAAAGAGTGAGATACATAATGGTCACAGTAATAAAGCAAAAATGAAATAAGATCGTATTCTCAAAAAGATATATAGTCAATGGCTAAAGTGGTTTTGTGCGGTATATAAATCATTGAAACGATAAAACAGTATAGATATTTCGGAATGATATTTGATACCAAAAAATGATGAAGCAGAAGACCATGTGGGAAAAGACAGAAACAAAGCACGTCTTGCACTCAAAGTCAGTCGAAAAATAACCCGTAATTATTGACGTTACTTCAAGCTGTTTTGACCTCTTTTTTTTTTTGTCGCGTGTTCTGATTCGTGATGCGTATGTATGGTTTCTACCTGAGAAAAAGTAGATGATAAGTTTATCTCAAAGACACATTTTGTGATCACTGACAGATAAATTGAATAAGATCTTCTGCATACATGTTCATCACAGATGGTTTTTCTTTCATATGTATTTTATGACTATGCTATAGAAAATTAAAGAGAAAAAAAAAATAAGTCTAACAATAAATCTTAAATCAATGTCAGCGAACCGCCCAGAGAAACGGGGACAAACAAGTCACAAGACAAAACACAACGCGTTTCGACCTCTTAGGTCTTCTTCAGGTGAAACAAAAATGAAACAAATAGTGAAAATGCACTAAGAGGTCGAAACGCGTTGTGTTTTGTCTTGTGACTCGTTTGTCCACGTTTCTCTGGGCGGTTCGCTGACATTGATTTAAGATTTGTTTAGATTTCCGCCTGCAGTCGTTTCACTTTGCAACTAAGTCTAACAATAGTCGGGAGAAATTGGCAAATACCACTTTAGTCTGAAAAATATCTGCCAGTAAAATAAAAGGTCTGGACAGTTATTGCATCCAAAGCGTACACGTGGGATTTGCTGTATGGAGGATGACAAGTAGGGCACAGAAGACATTCTACAGTGAAAACCGAGAAACAAACAAACAAATCATCATCGCCAAGAATGGCGTGAGACCACATATGTAGTCTACTCACATTCATCAAAACAAATGACTTCAATAGAATACACAAGGTGGCGTGAAAGCATAATGGAGGAAGCTCATATCTACAATAAGACGTCCGATAGTCTAACTACCCGTTTGAGAGAATCTGCACCGAGGGATAACGTTTACACTTAGAATGCTAAGAAATTATACAGATTTTTTGACACCCGAATGATAAATACAAATGTAGGCTCAAACCTCCTATAAAATCAATAATGTTATTGAATGGCTGGTTTGAACCGCGTCAGCTCATACTGAAGGATTATTTTGTATGAGACTTCTGTTATTGTTCACAGCTTTGGCTCTAAATATTGCTAAGCGGGTGAAAAACTCACTGTTTTATTAGCTTTTATTGATAATTTTGTGTATCTATAAACACAATAAACAAAATCATTGTCTTCATTCATTAGTGTCTCAGCAACCATTTTAGATTTTCTTCACGAACTTGATCCTGATTCTTATTCTGATTTGTACGTGCAGCGCACGCACGCGCGAGCGCGCGCGCGCTCACACACACACACACACAAACACACACACACACACACACACACACACACACACACACACACAAACACAAAACACACACACACACACACACACACACACACACACACACACACACACACACACACACGCACGCACGTACGTACGCACGCACGCATGCACGCACGCATACGCTCCGGTCAAAATAGTTGACAGGACTATATAAGGAAAATACACCGAGATTAATGAAGTTATATGTTGAAATACATGAAGACACCATAACTCTCTCTCTTAAAACCGACCTATACTTAAACCCCCTTTTACGTGAGTCCGTCTCAACTGTCTGTTAATTGATACACCCACATGTTCTAAAAGGTGAAGAAGCTCCGTGGTGCAGTCCATGTGATGTATCTCGAACTATGAAGTACGTTCTTGTGGGAATATTAGGATTAACACGATGCCAGCCACAAGCGCTTTACCCCAGTCTCCACAAAAATCCTTTTCAGAGATGTTCCAGAAGCAATTTTTTTTTCAGTTCCTCAATAAAAAAAAAAAAAAAAATCAATCACTTTTGTCTGATGTAAGGTTTTTGGAAGAAAGAACTTTTGAGCACGTTTGCGTTTTTCTTTTCTTTTTTTAAAATCTGTTTATTGAGGTATTCCCCCTTAAATACAAATATGTAAAGATTTCACTTTGAGGGGATAACGACCCTGGTATAGTCCCTTGTAGTCAGCCGGACCATGAACAATGTGGATTGAAATGCCTGACCCCTTTACCCGTTCGGAATTCACTGGGTATTTGAATGTTTTGCTGGAGAAAAATAAACAGAATAATCTATTACTGAAATCTTTCCGGGTGAACACTTGCGTATTACGAAGATAATTGTTTTTTCGTCTCCAAAAATCTGTCTATCCAGTTCGAACAGCAAACGGGTTGCAATCTAAAACAGCAAGAGAGGTAGGTGATGGTGGTGGTTTTGAGACGGTGCTCATCAGTTGAGAAATAAATGCAAAGTGTAAAGGAAAATTTTTTAAAAAATGAAAAAACAAAAAAAAACAGAATCACTGCGCCGCCAAACGAAGGAACAAACAAACTACACAACAAACACAACAATTTTCGACCCGTTGGGTCTCTTTCATGCTGGAGACATAACATAAGATGACGAAAA
>JADBJO010001444.1:107500-112500 GCA_016801955.1 Conus betulinus
AAAAACTACAGAATACTGTCGAGGATACGAAAGGAAATTGTGATGTCATAGATCTGGATACGTTGGGGAGACAACTTTTGTCAATATTTATAGTCACAATATGGAACAGTCAGCGTCCTTTCCCCAAAGAATTGAGGAAATGGATAATCCAAATAAGTTTGGGTGTGGTGACTGGAAGCTGGTACTCAACACAGTTTTATATTATTACAGTTACGAAAGTATCAGCAATGCCAAATCTATGGAGGAAGATTATTAAAAGCATGTCTGATTTTGAGCCGGTAGATGTACGGAGAGTTTGACCCTTTGATTAATTGTCAGATCAACTTAGTGAAATCTATGTCCATTCCAGCAAAGCCGTCTAGACTATTTCTTTGCTTCAGAAACATAAATGGCGAATGAAAGCAACTCTGAAATCTGTCTGGGTACCGTTGCCATCATGCAACGATTACTGTTAATCACCTTTAAAAGTAGTGGAAATGGCAAGTCTCTGGAAAGTCAACATTAATAAAAGATTACGTTTCTGTGCAGACTATGAATAACACATAAAAGAAATTAAACGTCCACATGCAGCTCTAACATATTGAAAGAAACCTTAAAACAGCTGTTTCGGACATAATAAATGAAAGTTGTTTTTTTTTAAGTATGAAGCTTTTGCAACAAAGCTGGGAATATATGTAAATCACTTTCATTATGCAAAATGTGTCCAAACAAGAACTGACAAAGCTAGGGAAAAAAAAAAGATTTGGAGACGATTTAAAGAACGAAAATAGCCAGATCTTGAAAATAATAATGTGTTACTGAATGATCGACGATTTAATACTAGTTTTAGACGGAACAGAGATACTTAATATTTGAATCCTTAGCTAAATGGAAATCATGTTACATACCCCAGCAGGCAGGAAACGGTGTTAACACGTGTCAGAAAAAAAAAAATGTATAACAAAGATAAAATTTTAAAGCTTTCAGCTGTTATTTTCTCATAGGATTATTATATCAAATATCACACTAAAGGAATCGGTATGAAACAATAGATATTTTATTTGCCAATCTGAAGAGACACTGCGTATCATTATTCGTGGCACTGCTTTAATCAAAATAAATTCTTGAGGGAATTCGAAGAACACGTGAGAAGAAAGTCCGACATTTGTGTCAGATTGTCGTTTACTGTTGAACTGATTTGTTTGGAGCACACGAAGAAATAAAGAAATCATTTGTAATAGACGTAGACCGAAAAACAGACTAATCGTTTGATCTTAGATTATCATGGGCAAAGCTTTTTGTTTATTATATGCAGCATTTTTTTCATAAATCAAGTATTTCAGCTTTTAAATGTAAACTGAAAAATAGATACAATATAAAAAAAAAAAAAACTTGTGCGTGTGAGCGAAATATGTAATCACGCTTCTGTGAAAAATATGTCTGCCCGAAGGCGTTCTGTGCGCAGAATGGATAACAATGCATTCATTCAAATGATACGCTGTAACCAATTTTTCACTTTTTTCACCATACCCTGTTGCAATGAGTGCTGAAACTGCTCTGAGTCATCCATTAAAGTATATTGATGCTCCTCTTTCTTCAGCCTCAATGAAATATGTTAGGTTCAGAAAGTTAGATAATCGTTACAAAAGTTACGGGAAAACGTGAATCATCAACAAATATATATATTATATATATATATATATATATATATATATATATCCCTGACCCCACCCATCTCTCTCCGTTTTTTTTTTTTTTATATATAGTGTTTTATCTTTTTATCAACACTTTCTGTGCATTTTTTGTATTCTTAAACGTCAAAAACGCTTGCAGCCTCATGTGACTGGTTCTAAATTTTACACTCAGTTATGATCGATATTTGTGCCTATAAGTTCAGTTCACCAGACATTGTATCTGAGAATATTTGTATTTGATTTTGATGTCTTTTGCTAGGTACTGTGTGTCAATAAACCGAATTTGTTGTAGCATTCTTATAAAATGTTTCTAGAGGAAATAGAACCTTCAACATAAAGAGTAAAGGAAAAATCTAGCGCTATGACATAACAATAACACAATATATATGGTGCTTTTTGAGTCGTGCTATGTATTGTCTCATCGCTCCGCATCATACCGGATCATCATATCACACCCTTATCATATCTCCAAATCTGAAGGTATAACTTGCATCTGTGTCATCAAGATAACGATAACAAACAGACGAGAAACGAAAACAGATTTTTAAACAAAGGGGGGGAAAAAAAAAAAAAAGAAACTCCAACATCCACGTGTAGTCGCCACAGTTGAAGAAATGTCTAACAAGAGACAAACACACCAGACGTTTCTCTAACCGCATAGCGCATGCAGTTCTCATGCCGCCACATAGCAACGCGTGGCCTTTGTCCTTTGCATCAAACTGTAGTTAACGCGTATGAATATGTCGATGCATGCGCTTTAACCAGGGGCAGAAGAGAGGGGAAGGTGGAAGACGGGGGGAGGGTGCGGGCAGAGATGAACGGGATTGGGACAGGGGGATTGTGGAAGAGCAGAGAGACTGTGGGCGGATAGACGGGTTGGATGGATGCTGTTGATGATGGAGACTGGGTGAACTGTATATTCGCCTTTAGAGTTATATGATATGCGGTAGTTTGTTTTGATGTCGTGTGGTCCACTTTGATTTTGTTGTTTTCCCTCGTTCCCTTCCCTTGATTCAACTACTTTCGAAAATGTTGTTCGAATGCCTCTGTTCTCAGTTTTGTTCTGTCGATACTCATTCCAATCTTTTTGGCACGCTTACTTTCTCATTCCAAGCAAAGACTGTGCGCATGTTCAAGTAATAGCTATTACTGTCACTTCCGCTACCTAAAAATCATGGGATACAATGTACTGTCTGATGACAATTGATCTCTGTGGACCAATCATACTCTTGGCTTTGATCTCAATCAACATTTTTTTGATGGCTGCCCCCCCCCCCCCCCCCCCCCCCCCCCCCCCCCCCCTTCAGTTTCTCAGATAGAAACAGAGGATTCCTCAGCATGTATTTGTTCCTCCTGCAGTTGTCGGCCCTGTGTTCATGTTAATGTTATGTATTTGACACACCGTTTCATCTTCCTTGAATCCACTTGGCCCTATCCGTCGCGTTCAGCATGATCAATGGCGTGCATTGTTATGCAGCTGCTTTGACTCCAAAGGGGGCAAAGGGCAAAATACAATCTCCAACATAATGAACGCTTTGTGTGTGTGTGTGTGTGTGTGTGTGTGTGTGTGTGTGTGTGTGTGTGATTATTTTTCCACAGGGGATAGATACCTCACATATTTTGTTTAAATTGCCTCCAAGCGGTCGACGTTGAACGCTTGTGTGTGTGTGTGTGTGTGTGTGTGTGTGTGTGTGTGTGTGTGTGTGTGTGTGTGTGTGTGTGTGTGAATGAAAAAATCAGATTTTTGTCACAATGTAATAAGTTTCTGTTTTGGGTGCACTGTTGTTCCAACAATCAAAGTGACTGCAGCGGCAGCAGCAGCAGCAGCACTAGCAATAAGAGTAGTAGTCATAATAGTAGTAGCAGCAGCACACAGCAGTCGCAGTAACAGTAGTAGTAGTACTGGTAGCAGCAGCAGCGGCAACACTTGTAGTAGTGGTTGTAGTAGCCGCAGTAGCAGCAATATAGTAGTTGTTAGAGTAGTCGCCGCTGTCGTCGTCGTCGTCACAGCAGTGCTGGTAGTTGAAGTAGCAGCAGTTGTAGCAACAGCAGCAGCAGCAGCAGCAGCAGCAAAATAGTAGTTGTTAGAGCAGTGTTGTGCGGAAGATATCAAAAATGCTCAAGTCTTATACAGGAACTAACCGGCAGTATTATACTTGTACAGAGGAGCACTCTAAGACATTTCTTATCTTTCTATACTGTCATATTACATGTCACAAGATCTGTCTAACATGAACATGTAAAAAGAAAGTTCCCAAAGAATCACACATCTGTAAAAATTTTTGGCATATTTCAACATTCTTCCATCAGTAAAATGTGACAATGCCGTGTAAAAATGGTAAAATCGAAAGCAATATAAACTGCGATAGTACAGGGAAACCTTTCCAAAAATTGTCACAGCATTTTTAAGCCAGAATATGCATACGTATGTTCTTGGAATGTTGTCAATGTGATTACTGACCGGATAAAACACACTCTTTTTCAGCGAACATTGCTAGCTTATTCTTACTAGATGCTGAACTGGTATCTAAATGTATATCAAATTGTAGCCTTGTTTTGCTGGACGAAGCTCTTAAACAGCGGTTATGTATTATTCCAAAGAATTTCAACTACCTTCTGTAAAATAGAAAAAAAAAGTGAAAGAAAAAATGAAGGGAAAAAGGGCCAACAAAATGTATTTTTCTTACAACATGAGGTTCTTCGCTCTATACTTATGCAGATTCGTTCGTATCGGTTGATCAGCCTTCCTCCTCCTCCTCCTCCTCCTCTCTCTCTCTCTCTCTCTCTCTCTCTCTCTCTCTCTCTCTCTCTCTCTCTCTCTCTCTCTCTCTCTCTCCCCTGTCTCTCTCTCTGCCTCTCTCTCTCAATCCGACTTTCTCTCCCTCCCTCCCTCCCTTCCTCTCTCTCTCTCTCTCTCTCTCTCTCTCTCTCTCTCTCTCTCTCTCTCTCTCTCTCTCTCTTCTTTCTGTCTGTTTCTGTATCAATACATACAGAATGTGACATACAGATTCAGCAGATAGAAGACAACGTAACTCATGGAGCAGACGATCCAATATTGCTGGAAGATCACGGACATGATACTGGCCAGCAAAATAATGATGTGTTTAGAAAACAACGCAAAAACCATAGATCGCATTCTCGGGACTTTCAATAAATAGAAAGAAGATACAAAAGCAAAAGTCCTCCAAAGGGAAGAAAACGGCACACAAGATCACAATTCCACTCTTCAAATTTTCGGCCACGTGGCATTTTTCAAGAGAAAAAAAATACAACTACATAGTGTCCATCTTTGGCAACTGGACAGAACAAAGAAAGAACTGCTCTGTC
>JADBJO010001444.1:122500-130000 GCA_016801955.1 Conus betulinus
TACTACTACGACTACTACTACTACTACTACTACTACTACTCCCACCACCACCAACGCTACTACTACTACTACTGCTACTATTATTACTGCTACTACTACTGCTACTACTACTGCCGCTGCTGTTGCTGCTGCTTCTGCTGTTGTTGTTGCTGCTGCTGCTGCTACTACTACTAACACTACTACTGCTGCTACTACTGCTGCTGCTGCTGTTGTTGCTGCTTCTGCTGTTGTTGTTGCTGGTGCTGCTACTACTACTACTACAAACACTACTACTGCTACTACTCTCACCGCCGCCGCCGCTGCTGCTGCTGCTGGAGGCTGCTACTACCCGTCGAAATATTACAAACAGCAGTCCTGTGCACTCATGCCTTCGGGTGTCTTCATAACCAACCACCACCCACCAAACAAACAAACAAACAAGCATATACCTAGATGATACCTGCTTAAAGACCCACTTTTACCCCTGAGAACTGTTGTCCTTGATTTCTGAACATTGACATTAAACTTCATGTGATCTTAAAAGGTTCTCTGAAATGAATCATTAATATCAGCGGGAAGCAGTTACAATAATGCATACCCATTGACACCTAGTAAACCTACCATTTGAATTAAAGGTCTACACGACACAAACTCACTGACAGTCATTCGCTCATTGAAAAAGAGAAAAAATAGCATTGGGCATAGTACGCATCCTCGTCGTACACCTACTGGACACGTGGAACTCCCTTTATTAGCACTTTAGATCGGCAACATGAGAACAAAGTAAACAACAACACCGAGCAAAAACAGAATTACTATGTCGCGACACGAAAGAAGAAGAATTACGAAACAAACAGAAGGCGTTTCGACCTACCTAGTCTTCTTCAGGTAAGACAAATAACATTCAAAACACTGAAACCGAAGGACGAACAGACCATCACTTATCTCTTTCGAACTGGGCGCAGAATTTGGTCTTGGGTGAGCGCCTGAACTACGGGCTGGAATCGAGTTCCAAGGAAGACAATGTGGGTTAGAATAAAGAAAATAATGATAATAAACTGAAGAAAATACAACAGCAACTACTACGAATACTATGTACTACTACTACTAGTATTATCAATAATGATAATAATAATAATAGTAACAACAACAATAATGATAATAAACTGAAGAAAATGCGACAGCAGCTACTACAAATACTACCACTACACTTATTATCAATAATTTATAATAATGATCATAGTAATACAATAATAATAATAATAGCAACAACAACAACAATAATGATAATAATAGTAATAATATATAATAATAAATAATAATAATAACAGAAGACGAGCAAGGAGATGCATGAGAGGATAATGAGAATACTATGGTCGTGGTAAAAAAAAAAAAAAAAAAAAAAAAACGAGATCGGCTGATTGATATTTGATATTCAAGGATAAAGATTTTAGCCCGGTGCCTAGTTCTATGATCTGTCATTGTCATGCATAGATCATTCCAATACAGGTCAGGTATACAGGGTAATGAAGGAGAATTACATGACAGTGAGATTATGTTGTCAGTGTGAAGGTTTATTCTGAAATGAGATTGTAAGAGTAGGCCTCGTTCTAAAATCTTCATTCTCGAGTACTAACGATCAATCAATCCTCCTCCTCCTCCTCCTCCTCCTCCTCCTCCTCTTCTCCGTCGTATTATTATCATTATATTGTTATTATTATTATTATTATCATTATTATCGTTATTATTATCATTATTATTATCATCATCATCATTTCTATAATAACCATACTATTGTAACTACCCCCATCATTTCTCTCCTTTTTGTTCTGTTGTTACTACACTTGCTGTCATCATTTCTGTCAATATCTTATCATATGATTATTATCAGTATTGCTGTGGTTGTTTTCGTTTTGTCGTTGTTTTAAAGGGCATAAGGGCATTGTCTCCCCGTCAGTCTCGGTGCTATTCTGTAATTCACCAAGACTAAACTTTGCACCCATTTCGAAGAGAGGTAAGTAATTGTCTATCCGTCCTTCATTTCGTTCTTCCTTTCATTGTCGTGAGTTTATGTGTCTTCCTTGAAGAAGCCCATATAGGTGGAAACGCGCTGTGTGTTTTGTACTTTGTTTTGTAATTTGTTTGATTTTTCGTTTGGCAGTCACCCTACTTTAAAACCAACGACCAAATATTTCTCTCAGTTAAACCTTGCCGTCTCATTGGTGAAGGCTGGCGGGTGGGTAGCCGGGAGCTCCGCTTTCGCCCGTCTTTCCTGAGAGACCAGGTACGAATGTTTTATCATGTCTCATTGAACGTAATAGCTTAACCGTCCGTACAACATCAACTGAAAACGTTACAAAGAAACAGGGGTTGTTTATGCCTTTTGCGCGATAACAAACGATTTTGCACATAGTACACATGTTTGAAATTCCGTAGAATTTTCGGAAGACTGACCTTTTAAAATGATGTAATCCTACTTCCATATACGTCTACGGGTCTGTTGTTTAATACAGCGTACATAGTGAGGCACTGGCAATCGGTGCTGAAAGGAGACACGCTCCTGTTCTAACAGCAAGAAAATATCCGTGCTTTTAAAAAAAAAAAAAAATAATAATAGTTGCTTTCGCACAATCCTTTGACAACTGATCAGGATATAGACATATCTAGACAACAATAGGCAAGCAAGCAAGCAACGCGCACACACACACACACACACACACACACACACACACACACGCGCGCGCGCGCGCGCGCGCACACACACACACACACACACACACACGCGTGCGCGTACGCACACACACACACACACACACACACACACACACACACACACACACACACACACACACGCGCGCGCGCGAGCACACACACGAACATATGTACAGAAACAGACAGACAGACAGATTTTGCTCTGGTACGAGAGAGAGAGAGAGAGAGAGAGAGAGAGAGAGAGAGAGAGAGAGAGAGAGAGAGAGAGAGAAGAGAGAGAAGAAGAGAAAGGAGAAGAAGAAGGAGAAGAGAAGAGAAGAAGAAGGAGAAGAGAAGAGAACTGCTCTGGCACCACGAGAAGGTGGGCAGCAGGGCGGGCGGAAGAAGGTCAGAACATTGTTTCCGCGCGGGGAGGCCTTGAAGCCGGGGAAAGTGGACTCTGTGGTCTCCGTTGGTGGAGCACGGCATGGTGAGGTTCTGGTGCCACAGATGGTGGGACCAGCAGTAGCACCTGTGGATCCTTGCTGGCTGCACGTGCAAGTTGCTGGGCATTAGTAGGCAAGTTGCAAAGTGAAACGACTGCAGGCGGAAATCTAAACAAATCTTAAATAAATGTCAGCGAACCGCCCAGAAAAGCCCAGAGAAACGTGGACAAACGAGTCACAAGACACAAGACAAACCACAACGCGTTTCGACCTCTTAGGTCTTCTTCAGGTGCAACACAAATGAAACAAATAACGAAAATGCACTTAGCTTTGATCGCTTCTGTATTTCAGCGCAAGAAAGAAGGCGTTGAATGAAAACGAGGCTAAGTGCATTTTCGTTTATTTGTTTCATTTTTGTTGCACCTGAAGAAGACTAAGAGGTCGAAACGCGTTGTGGTTTTTGTCTTGTGACTCATTTGTCCACGTTTCTCTGGGTGGTTCGCTGACATTTATTTAAGATTTGATTAGTAGGCAAGTTAGTGACTGTACGGTGGGAAAGGATGGGCTTGGGAATATGTGTGTGTGTGTGTGTGTGTGTGTGTGTGTGTGTGTGTGTGTGTGTGTGTGTGTGTGTTTCGTTCTCTCTCTCTCTCTCTCTCTCTCTCTCTCTCTCTCTCTCTCTCTCTCTCTCTCTCTCTCTGGAAAGCATCGTAAAACAGTTTGCAGTTTATCTACGACAAAGCTTTCAAAAAAAAAAAAGTGAAGCGTTTGTGCAATGTAATCATTATCATGAATATGGTAGTGCGACTTTTTTATGTTTTTATATATATCCCCCTTCTGAGAGGCCAAGGCCTATAAGAATAAAACATCTGAATCTGAATCTCTCTCTCTTCTCTCTCTCTCTCTCTCTCTCTCTCTCTCTCTCTCTCTCTCTCTCTCTGTCTGTCCTCTGTCTGTCTGTCTCTGTCTCTCTCTCTGTCTGTCTCTGTCTCTCTGTCTGTCTCTCTCTCTCTCTCTCCTCTCTCTCTCTCTCTCTCTCTCTCTCTCTCTCTTTCGTGTAATTTCAACGATCTAAGATGTAATGTTCTCGCGCGTCATTGGAGGACACTCGTTTCACTTTGGCAGCTCCATTAGGTGAATACAATACCTGTTTGGATTAAATCAGATACATCTTCCAAGCATTCTTCAGCAAGCATACCTTAAGGGCATGAAAATGATGTCCACTTACACCAAGGTCGCCAGACATTCAAAAACAGGGCAGATGCAGTTAAATGGTTCTCAGATATCTATGGATTTTCTGGCGGGGTTGGGAATGTGAACAATGTTATAGCTTTAGACATGCAGCGTATTGTGGATTCTTATATACGACTGGGCCAGCGAATCTAAGGGCAGTGATCGCTATAAGACATATTGATCTTTAGATATCCATCACAGCCAAATGCGTTACGGTGAGAATAAGGTATGTCGTCATCTTAACGGCATACATCAGTTGAACATATGGTGTTAAGCAATGTGATATTTGCAATCCATTTTTTTCTTTTTTATCAATGTACTGATGATAAAACTTATAATTCTAAGAATTATGGTGCACGCTATATTAAAAAATGAACTCTTCCAGTTTTTGTCTTTCAACTGATGTTATGATGTTTATGGCGGTTACACTAGTTGTTTGTAAAATTTTTAGTCTTTTACTCATGCCACAGTTTGAAGATCGAAGAGATACGTGACTGTTTGTCCTTTGTTTCCATTAATTTGAATTTTATGTGTTTGCCTGAAGAAGACCTAACAGGTCGAAAACGCGTTGCGTCTCTTTTTGTAGTTTTGTTTGTGCCTTCGTTTTGTGTCTCAGTAATTCCATTCTTGCTTTTATGTTGCAAAATCAGTTAAAACGTTTTAAATGAATAAAATGAGAATAAGAACGAAATCAGTATGACAGTATGGCTTATAATGGAACTGTAATCCCTGTAAACAATTGTGTACAAATATTCAGTTGTGTATTTTCTTTATTTTTGCATATGAAATCTTTTGAGCAGGTCTAAAAATATTTCGTCATGTATTATAAAGTTATTCTTGTAAGAGAACGAATCTTGAGAACTGGTATCTATGAATTCAATGCCTGATGCCAAGCTATTATACATTATAGTCTTAAACTATTGGGACTATATGCTGCTGTTATTCATTCTGAAATTTATCTGTATGCTTTGAAAACATTTCTTGTTGCTCTCGTCACAAACTCCCGATAGATTTCGAGTAATCTTGTTTACCTTCACTAGATTTGTTGGTTGAAAGTACTGTTTGTGGTGTACAGAAGACTACCTCAAATGGCACGTAAAAGTTGTTTGAATAAGACAGTAAGGATAGGAACATTTGTGTCAAATATTAGAAATATGGTGTATGAATTAGAGTTTGGGCAAACCCAGTTTGTGTGGCTCAGTCATGCTGTTGAAGCTGTGTGTGTGTGTGTGTGTGTGTGTGTGTGTGTGTGTGTGTGTGTGTGTGTGTGTGTGTGTGTGTGTGTGTGTGTGTGTGTGTGTGTGTGTGCGTGCGTGCGTGCGTGCGTGTGTGTGTGTGTGTATGTGTGTGTATGCATATGTGTATGCGTGTTGTGTATGTGTGTGTATGTATGCCTGTATGTGTGTGTGTGTGTGTGTGTGTGTGTGTGTGTGTGTGTGTGTGTTCTAAACGACGATTATCGAAGTCTAAATGTTCCTCATACTTTATACGGTAGTTCGAAGAAGTGGGAGCTATGGTGAGATAGTCAGTCCTATCACACAGGTAGATGACGCTTGAGAGAAGCAGAAGGGTTCTTGTCTACCCGTGAGTATATCACTGGACTCACCGTCAGACACCGTCAGACTGAGCTTGGGGAAAAGGCGAAGCGTACCGAGGTCTGCAGTCGACTGATCAACATCTCAGCGCGGACACCACTTCACACGGAACCAAGCCAAGCGCTGGACACCAGTACAGCAGGAAGAAAGAAGAGGACCCGGACTCAAGTCTGGGACGAAAACTACAGAACTAGTCCCCGTCCGGAACCAAGCCCAAGGCTCCAGCCAACGTCCAGACATCCTGCCACCAACACTACAGACTTCGCTGTCTGGGACTCCATGTCTGGAAGGGCTGTAGGCCGACAGGACGTTAAACTCACCTTCAGCAGGACTCAGTTTGACACCAGTCCTTTTCATCCGCCAGACAGCCCAGGTTTCACACCACTCCTCACAACGATGTGTACAGACCTCTAGGAGAATCCGAACGCTTCAGCAGCATCTACGGCTCTCCAACCTACTCCACAGTTATCGACGTCATGCAGGGATGAATAGGGTGGTGGTGCGTGAGTGGGTCGTGGAGATGGGGGGGGGGTTTTATGACCCTGGGAATCTGTATCCTCCGTATCCTTGCCACTTCTCCATCACTTTGATTCCCACCAACCGCCTTTCTCATCTTAAAGAAGGGCAATTGTAGCGTTCTCGGCTGGTTGCCGTTGATTGAGGAGTGTTAAGATTCCGCAAATGATATATATATATATATATATATATATATATATATATATATATATATATATATCATTATCATAGAGAGAGAGAGAGAGAGAGAGAGAGAGAGAGAGAGAGAGAGAGAGATCGCAGACATTGTGGCGAATGTTGGATACCAGTATCAAAGTGTAGGTCTTTTGTGAAGGCTTTCCATTCCACCCAATCCAGGTTTTCCGCTTGAGTACCTGTCGGCCGAAAAGTGTTCGTCATGGCCACGTATCACAGCACATGTATACTTGCCACGAGGGGAGAAAAATGCTGCACCTACAGTGCTTATGACAGAGGTGACGCGGTTTCGACGTAAAAATGGCGGTTGAAATGATAATAATCAGTCGATAAATTAACCGCAAGATCGGCCCAGACATTTCATGAGAGGTATGGATGTTATGTGAACTATGTTGATGCCTGTGAAAATACCGATCGCTTGCCGTCCTTGTCCCAGGACTTCTAAAAGGGAAAAGCCTTTCCATTAATATAACAACAGCAGATGATGTTGGATTAATTATACGGTTACAGTAAAGAATGTGAAAATTGAAAACAAAGCACGCTCCCCATTATAAAAAAAAATTAACTAACAAGCAAACCACGAAACAGAAAAGGAAAATACAGAAAAAGGTTAACGTTACTGATATATGAATGTATTTCACTTGAAGCGTTCCACAGTGACCAGTGATGTAAACCTAAAACATGTTACTGTCACACAACGGAGGAGAACGCAATATTATTGATAGCATCGCTGAAACAAGAAATCGAACACAAACGCAAAATCTTATCGCGTACAAATGCAATGTGGTAAAACAACAGATAAAGATGCCCGACAGGCAGACAATGCACTAGAAAAATGAAAATCG
>JADBJO010001444.1:135000-145000 GCA_016801955.1 Conus betulinus
TTATAGCCGCTACTAACGGCTGTAACGGCCTGTAACGGTTTTTCTTCCTTATGGAATATCTCAGAAAGTGCCTAGCCGATCTTTCTGAAAATTTGTAGGTATGTTCATTATTGGTCACGAATAATGCCCGATGTTTTAGTTTACCGCTATAGCCGTTACTAACGGCTGTAACGGCCTGTAACGGTTTTTTTTTCTTTTTGGAATATCTCCGAAAGTACATGGCCGATCTTTGTGGAAATCAGTAGGTATGTTCATTATGGGTCACGGATGATGCCCGATGTTTTAGTTTACCCCCCGTTATAGCTGTTACTAACGGCTGTAACGGCCTGTGAAGGTTTTCTTTCTGTATAGAATATCTCAGAAAGTACTTGGCCGAACTTTCTGAAAATTTGTAGGTATATTCATTATGGGTCAGGAATAATGCCTGATGTTTTAGTTTACCGTTATTTCCGTTACTAACGGCTGTTACGGCCTGTAACGGTTTTTCTTCTTCACGGAGTATCTCCGAAAGTACTTGGACGATCTTTGTGAAAGTTAGCAGGTATGATCATTATGGGTCACGGATGATGCCCGATGACTTAGTTTACCCCCGTTATAGCTGTTACTAACGGCTGTAACGATCTGTAAAGGTTTTCCTTCTTTATGGAATATCTCAGAAAGTTCTTGGCCGATCTTTCTGAAAATTTGTAGGTATGTTCATTATGGGTCACGAATAATGCCCGATGTTTTAGTTTACCCCGTTATAGCCGCTACTAACGGCTGTAACGGCCTGTAACGGTTTTTTCTTCCTTATGGAATATCTCAGAAAGTGCCTAGCCGATCTTTCTGAAAATTTGTAGGTATGTTCATTATTGGTCACGAATAATGCCCGATGTTTTAGTTTACCGCTATAGCCGTTACTAACGGCTGTAACGGCCTGTAACGGGTTTTTTTTTTCTTTTTGGAATATCTCCGAAAGTACATGGCCGATCTTTGTGAAAATCAGTAGGTATGTTCATTATGGGTCACGGAAGATGCCCGATGTTTTAGTTTACCCCGTTATAGCTGTTACTAACGGCTGTAACGGCCTGTGAAGGTTTTCTTTCTGTATGGAATATCTCAGAAGTACTTGGCCGATCTTTCTGAAAATTTGTAGGTATGTTCATTATGGGTCAGGAATAATGCCTGATGTTTTATTTTACCGTTATTTCCGTTACTAACGGCTGTTACGGCCTGTAACGGTTTTTCTTCTTCACGGAGTATCTCCGAAAGTACTTGGACGATCTTTGTGAAAGTTAGCAGGTATGATCATTATGGGTCACGGATGATGCCCGATGTCTTAGTTTACCCCGTTTTAGCTGTTACTAACGGCTGTAACGATCTGTAAAGGTTTTCCTTCTTTATGGAATATCTCAGAAAGTACTTGGCCGATCTTTCTGAAAATTTGTAGGTATGTTCATTATGGGTCAGGAATAATGCCTGATGTTTTAGTTTACCCATTATAACTGTTACTAACGGCTGTAACGGCCTGTAAAGGTTCTCTTTCTTTATGGAATATCTCAGAAAGTACTTGGCCGATCTTTCTGAAAATTTGTAGGTACCGGGTATGTTCTTTATGGGTCAGGAATAATGCGCGATGTTTTAGTTTTACGTTATAGCCGTTACTAACGGCTGTGTAACGGTTTTTCTTCTTTTTGGAATGTCCCAGAAAGTACTTGGCTGATCTTTGTGAAAATTTGCAGGTATGTTCATTATGGGTCATGGATGATGCCCAATGTTTTAGTTTACCGTTATAGCCGTTACTAACGGCTGTAACGGCCTGTAACGGTTTTTTCTTTATGGAATATCTCAGAAAGTACTTGGCCGATCTTTCTGAAAATGTGTAAGTATGTTCATTAGAGGTGACGGATGTTGCCCGACGTTTTAATTTACCGTTATAGCGGTTACTAACGGCTGCAATGGCCCATAACGGAATTTTTTAATGAAATGTCGCAGAAAGTACTTGGCCGATCTTTGTGTGAAAATTAGCAGGTATGTTCATTATGGGTCACGGATCATGCCCGACGTTTTAGTTTACCGTTATGTCCGTTACGAACGGCTATAACAACCCATAACGGTTTTCTTTTTGATGGAATATATGTAAAAGTAGTTGCCAATCTTTCTTAAAATTTGTAGGTATTATGGGTCACGGATGAGTCCGATGTTTTATTTTACAGTTATAGCCGTTACTAACGGCTGTAACGACCCCTAATCGTTTTCCTTCTTCATGGAATATCTCAGAAAGTACGTGGCCGATATTTCTGAAAATTTGTAGGTATGTTCATTATGGGTCACGGATGATGCCCGACGTTCAAGTTTACCGTTATAGCCGTTACTAACAGCCCATAATGGTTTTCTTCTTTATGGAAAATCTCAGAAAGATCTTGGCGGGTCTTTCTGAAAATTTGTAAGTATGTTCATTATAGGTTACAGATGATGGCCGATGTTTACCAGAAAAGCCATTACTAACGGTTAGACCAGCCCAAGACGGTTTTTCCTCTTTATGGAATATAGCATGCGTATTCAGGATATACTGGAAGTACGTTTATATGCTTTGCATCTTGTTTGCTTTGTCTTGCTTTCACTCTTTCATGTGTTTCTGATTGCTTTTTATTCTCATTACTCTCTCCGATCCAGTTTTAGGCATTAAAAACTTAACTTGAAAAACTGGACAAAATCGTCACTTTTTACTCGTTTGGAGTATGAAAAAAAAATCGGCAGAATATGAGTTTAGGAGCCTGGGACGTAGTTTTTTTCCGCCTATGTACATCATTCAGGTAATTTTAGCTTACTAGCTTGAGTCTCATTTCTCGACCTTAAAGACATCGAATCTGTGACATACTTCGATCAGTGTAGATGATACAAACTGCCTCCACGTTTATGGGACAGTTCGCTGCTAGTGTGCAATAGCAGCGGACGCCAAGGGAAAAGTGGCAGATCTCCTTTGAAGGACACTGATGTGAGAGGTCAGTGTCAGGCGGCGCAGCGATCTTTCCAGCAACATGGGCGACGGGGCGGGTCTGGCCTGTGTCGCCGGGGGCCGGCTCCTGGAGATGTGGGGTGATCGGCGATGGAGCACTGCCTGACGACGACTACCGTGGCCCAGAATGCCGTGCTCTGAGCCAGGCAGACAATGGGGTACTCTTATGGGGTTGGGCTGAAAAATTTCCCTTTCGGCCGTCGTCTGCGTGTACCCGCCGAATCTTAGGGACTCGTGCAGCGCTCCAGAGACTTTCATTCTGCTCCCTCCTTGAGGCTGTCTCACGTGGCACAGGACCATCGCCACCATTGCACGAAGGAGGCCGCCTAGTGGTCCTGAAGACAGCCTTTTGGTTGGGCAAAAGAGGCAAAATACACCGACGCCCATCGTCGGCCGACCAAGAGCCAATTTTGAACTCAAATTCAAAAGGAACCAGAGCTTGGAGAGAGAAATAGGACGGCCCCACACGCAACTGGCCCACTACTGCTAGCGACAACAGTTGCCACAGAACATGCAGACCTACGTCTGCGAGTGCACTCTTGTCTTTAAAGGCCTCAGGCCAATCGGGCATTTAACTCCCCCACGAACAAACGAACGAAGGATTATGGGACACCAAATGTAGCCTGCTCTCCACCTTCACGTTGATGAGCATGGGCAACTGCACACAAAAGTCACAGAGGAGAAAAAGATCTTTGAACATCAGTTGTACTAGTATATTTTCCATTGAGTCTGCTTTTAAAGGACATGCATAATAAACATAAGTCAAGTCATCCCGCTCCCAGATAAAATCCCTTTTCCCAACTCCCCGCTGGTGCGCTGGTAGCAAAGCAGAGTTTGCTATTGGAAGCTGTTCTATAAGGGGTATTCTTAATGTGTCAGCTGAAAGGGATCGCATAAATGTATAATCACTCAAACAACAAGAAATCAAAAGTCACATGTAATGCGCCCGAAGCCGGAGTATTCTTTCCAAGAAGTCTCAAGTATTGACAAGGTTCTGGGTACTTCTCGTACGTATTTTCACTTTTTTTCTGACAGTTTCAGAGTCAGTGTGCCATTCGTTAATCGCACCAACCATCCTCCGACTTTAAGTTGGTCACTATCAGCCACTCGTGTGCTGTCTGGGTGATCTGTCAGCGTTGATACTGTCAGGTCCCCCTCCGTCCCACCACTGGCGTCCTCACCCCATCACCTGCATCAGAGACTGGAGCCTGGCTGTGCTCATTCTGACCCCTCCCTGGCTTCGTCATCGCCCGTAGCATGGCCGCTGTGTGGGCGAATCCCATCACTGGCGCCACCCTTCGGGTTATGCGCAGAGCTCACATCGTCTGATCGCTTGTTCCTTTAAATATTACTTCTGCTCTCTTTCGGTCCTTCAAATATTGTTTCTGCTCTTTCGTCCTTCAAATATTGTTTCTGCCCCTTTTTTCTTTTTCGTTTTTTTTTTTCCCCCCAATACCTGATGTTTTAGTTTACCACTATAGCCGTTACTAACGGCTGTAACGGCCTGTAACGGTTTTTCTTCTTTTTGGAATATCTCCGAAAGTACATGGCCGATCTTTGTGAAAATTGGCAGGTATCTTCATTATGGGTCACGGATGATGCCCGGTGTTTTAGTTTACCCGGTTATAGCCGTTACTAACGGCTGTAACAGCCTGTAACGGTTTTTCTTCTTTTTGGAATATCTCCGAAAGTACATGGCCGATCTTTGTGAAAATTAGCAGGTATCTTCATTATGGGTCAGGAATAATGCGCGATGTTTTTATTTTACCGTTATAGCCGTTACTAACGGGTTTTTTTCTTTTTTCGTTTTTTTTTTTTTTTTTTTTTTTTTTTCTTTTTTTTTTTTTTTTTTTTTTTTTCCTTTTGAGGGGGCGGGCTCCTCGTAATCATTACATCTGCGCTTCTCATTCCCTTTCCTCATCCAGGCTCGTTTCAGGGCCAGCATTCAACAATGAAGCAAACAATGTCAAGGACTGCGCGAGGCAATCTGAGAGAGGTAACATCGCATTCTTTTTGAGTCACTTACATGATTTAAAAAAAAAAAAAAAAAACCAGAATGGATGCGCCGCCAAACGAAGGAAGAAACGAAAAAAATAACAAAACAAACATAACGCATTTTTACGTATTGGGGGTCTTCAAGCAAGACAAATACTCACGACAATGAAAACTCAGGACGAAAAGGCAGTCTTTCACCTCCTCGATCTGGGTGCAAAATTTGATCTTGGGTGAACGACTTAAACTACGAGAGGGAACTGAGATTTAGGTGGAGATAATTCGGTGTTGAATTGATAGTCATGATTATAATACTTCTGTTTTGCCTGCTGTCATTTCGCCTTAAGGTCAGTTCGCCTTGGCTTTTTTTTTTTTAAACTACGATTTGATTTCCTTTGTTCTGCCTACAATTTCTTGCGTGTGCGCGCACGTGTGTGTGTATATGTACGTGTGTGTGTGTGTGTGTGTGTGTGTGTGTGTGTGTGTGTGTGTGTGTGTGTGTGTGTGTGTGTGTGTGTGTGTTTAGAGTGGATAGGGTGATTGTTAGAAAAACAAGTCCAGTCGTAACAGATATTTAACCAAGTCTAATACATTGTGAACTTGTACGTGTTTGAAGACAAATAATCGCCACCGCGTTTCGACATGGGGAAACACTTTTTTTTTTTTTAGTTGATGTCTGTTGATGTTAATACTGAAAACTCATCCCCGTCCTGTAACTGATGAATGATGGTCGGTGTCACTTATCAACAAGCAAAAAAAAAAAAAAAAAGAAAACATTCACAGCACAGGATTTGTACTGTGAAACTTGGATATAATCTTTAAACTGACCACTGAATATAACGGTGGCAGCTTTGGAATCACTCTGCTAAAATAAATAAATAAATAAATGAATGAATGAATGAATGAATGAATAGAAAAATAATAAACAAAATGAAGAGCACTGTGTGAATGCGTAAATGTTTCAGATACAGATAATTTTCCTTGAGCATAGAACCGATACAGTCAAGGCTTTGTCACAGGGGAGACGAATTCCGTCCTGTAGGTTGACAGTAGATACGTTTTAACCGACGGGGAGTGTTGGCGCCATCAAGTTCAAAGTGTAGTCAAAACAACTTTCAACGAAACGATATATATGTATCCCCAAACATGTCAACAGACAGAGTGTGCAGCTCTTCTATTGACTATTCAAGCATGATCAGTCATATCGGTGCTGACAGCAGTAAGAATGGTGCAGAATCGGTTTATCCGACTCTCTTTAAAGATGCTATTTCGCACTGGTTGACCAGCTCATAGTCTCTTGAAGTGTATGGTTTTTTTTTGTTTCTGTTGATTTGATCACCAGTTGTTGAATGTCATCCCACATGGCGTGGGATGAATGCACAAACTGACAAGGGATGGGGGGGTGGGGGTGGGGGGGGGGGGGGGGGGGCCGGGGGGGCGGGGGGGGACGTCTTCGGTCATGATTGCCTGGTCACGATTGTTCAAAAAACGCTTGTCTGAAAATCGGCAGCTCGAATTCCGGCTTTTAGGATAAAATGCCTATCCGTGCTCTTTTACGTCTCTCTGAATGGGTTCCCACGCCCCCCACCCCACCCTCTTTCCCCCCCCCCCCCCCCTCTCTCTCTCTCTCTCTCTCTCTCCCTCTCTCTCTCTCTCTCTCTCTCTCTCTTCTCTCTCTTTCTCTCTCTCTCTCTCCCTCCCTCCCTCCCCCCCTCCCTCTCTCTCTCTCTCTCTCTCTCTCTCTCTCTCTCAACAGGAAGTCTGCTGGGCAGTGTTCGGATCCCGCGTCCTAAAGCGCCCACAAAACTTCAGACACAAGTGACCGCATGGCCCAGCACACTACATTCGCAGTGCTAGACTAGCATTTGTTTCCCTTACCCGGGACCAGGCTGCTTCTGATTTAGTAGTGGGGCGACCATCCCCAACCCGGCCTGTCCCCGGGCGGCGGATAGGGGAACGGCCCTCAGATATGGGGGTTAGCTGCGATATAAGTCAGGCTTGCCTGGCCGAATAAGCAGTCCCCGACCAACTGGCGATGTTCCTATCAGGACGGGGTGGGTCAACAGGTGGCACTGTTGTCCTCTGTGTTCTATGACGGGCTCATCATGCGGTCAAGAGGCGCGGTATAACCTCTAGCCCCGGGGTGGGATCCTCGGAGAAACAATCCCCCCCCCCCCCCCCCCCTGTGCTCACAGAGCAGGACCTACGGGCCATGAGCTAAGGGTGAGGGCACCCCGAAAGAAAAATTCAGCTGAAGACGGAGGTATCGGGCCACTGGTGCAACTTAAACCACGATACCACGCATCCACGCTTCCATTCTTGGCGAACGAGGAAGAAGAAGAAGTTTCCCTTACCCCTCCGCCCCCATCTCCACCCCCCATCCCCCCCCCCCCCCCCCCCCCCCCCCCCCCCCCCAGGGAAACAAACGTTACCGAGCAAGGCCACGCCTTGCACATGCGGAAATCTTCAGAGAATCTACGTCAAATAAGTTGTGTGGGTGCTCCAGCAAACTAAGCCGATCCCTTCGACTAAAGAAACTAGTTCAGCCGACCAACAACGCCACAGGAGAACCACGCCTACAGTCGTGAGAAACAACGGGTCCGTGACTGAAGCAGCCTGGCTGTACTGTGCTCCTCACTTACACGGGGTTACAGGGTTGGAAACGGAAATCTTCTCAGTTTTCAAACTTTTCAATGATTCACTGATTTTTTACGTGAAATTTTTGAATTTTTTTTTTTAATGTCGAATCAATTGAACAAACAGTAGACTAGACATTCATATATAACTTCACTGAAATAGGCCAATTTCGCTCATTTTAACTGCTGACAACAAACTGCAAAGATAAAAAAAAAAAAAAAATTGATCTGAGATGGACAGAATTCTTGGATGTATATTCGTTTCTAAGATCCTAGTATTTCAGACATTCCAGGATAAAATGGATTTCAACTCCAAAGGCATATTACAATTGTTACAAACGCGATTTTCGCGGGGAGTTCCATTTTGTCTACCTCACTCCATTTCAAGTGTATAACAACTACATCGAAACCGAATTAACGTTAAAAAAAAAAAACGAAACGAACGTATCTGAAAATAGCATGATGTACTGTTCTTGCCCATACCATTTCTTACTGTACAAACAACAGAATTTCAGGGTTTCGCGCTGACTCAGTTTCTCTCTCTTGTTCACAGCTGCCTTGTAGAGTTTATGTCCCATTTTTTGTTCACAGCTGCCTTGTAGAGTTTATGTCCCATTTTTTGTTCACAGCTGCCTTGTAGAGTTTATGTCCCATTTTTTTTGCCCATTTTTTGTTCACAGCTGCCTTGTAGAGTTTATGTCCCATTTTTTGTTCACAGCTGCCTTGTAGAGTTTATGTCCCATTTTTTCCAAAGTGCATCTGGGGAAGAGAAGAGCTGTGGCGCCAAGACGTAGTCAGAACCAGTATGAACCAAAACCTACGGATGCGCGACCAATCCATGGTGAATGACACATACTGTTAGCGTGTAGACCATAAAGAGCAGAATGTAATTTTACAAGAATATTTGGAATCAAATTAGATCAGTGTACTTCAAAAGTGAGTCATCCTGCAGAAAATGATATGGAAACAGGACGTCAAGCAGATTCCCTGTAACAGCACGGTAGTCATCACGCCTCTGTGCAATCAAACGACTGTGTCAAGAACTAAGTCTGAACATGTTCAGGGTTACTCAATTTTTCGTAGTTCTAGATTTGGCTAGTATAGGGCAAAACAGGAATTACTGTTGTTTTATGCAATTCTAAGCTAAGATAAATGCCTCCGGTAGGTCCTGATGTCTGGTAGGCTGAATGGAAGCAAACGCATTTTGAGCTTGCTGCTCCCCCCCCCCCCCCCCCCCCCCCTCATTTGTTTCTTTCCTTTGTAAAAGTTTTTTGTTTTGTTTTGTTTTATTTTTAGAAAACAAGTCCAGGATTTTTGTTTTTTTAGAAAACTGACGTCCAAGGTACCTGGACTTCAGTGTGGACTTGTGTGAAAGATCTGGCAGTTTCAACCGTTTTGTTCCTTTAAGTAAAAAGATTACACACACACACATACACGCGCCCCGCGCGCGCGCGCGCACACACACACACACACACACACACACACACACACACACACACACACACACCGAGACTTATGCAGAGAAAACTCGGAGAGGTGGAGAGGGAGGGGGAGACGGAATGTCGGTAGCTTTAGACAAGACAAAAATCAACTACAGCGACATTACCAGTGCTCTTATTTACATTACTAGGCCTCGATAAGTTCCCTCCCACAATAGGCCACTGGAAAAGCTAGAAAAGAAGAAAGTAGGTCGATGATTTGACAAGACTGTGGTCGGTGGTGAATTGAAAACGTGCTGCCGCCCCCCCCCCCCCCCCCCCCCCCCCCCCCCCACCCCCTCCGTTCTCCATCCCCTCCCAGTCTCACCATGTTTGTTCAGGCCGGTCCTAGAAGATGGATTTGTCTGCAGCTAAACATCTGCTGTGTTTGGTAGTCAGGACCATATAAATACTGAGGACTGTTCGGCAATGGTCTCTCTTGGAAATATTGTGCTCTCTCTCTCTCTCTCTCTCTCTCTCTCTCTCTCTCTCTCTCTCCTCTCTCTCTCTCTCTCTCTCTCTCTCTCTCTGTGTGTGTGTGTGTGTGTGTGTGTGTGTGTGTGTGTGTGTGTGTTGTGTTGTGCGTGCGCGCGTGCATGCGTGCGTGCGTGTGCGTGTGTGTGTGTGTGTGTGTGTGTTCTGCCTCTTTTGTAAAACTTTACTTCACATTTATTCCTATCTATCCATCTATCTATTTACCTACCTGTATATATATATATATATATATATATATTATGTCTATCATCTACTCATCTATCTATCTCCCATATCTACCTATCTATCCATATCTGTCTATCTATCATATGGACATCTATTTAACACTGTTTTAGATCTTTAGAACGACTGGACTTTTAGCTGTTTTTGTTTGTTTGTATTTATAGGTGACTTGTGTATGT
>JADBJO010001444.1:150000-172500 GCA_016801955.1 Conus betulinus
ATGGGACGCCGCGCCCCCTCCAACCCCCTGCGGCTCAATTACCGGTTTGGGGAGTGGGGGTGAGGGGGCGGAGGGGGGTGGGGGTGGGGAGGGAAGAGGCAAACATGTATTGAAGAAATCCCACCAATTATTTTCTAAGCCTGAAAATGGTGTGCGTCCGTATAGGGTTACTAACATATATCACAGAATGATATACAAAAAGATTACATGTTGAGACTTGGTGTGAACAGATCGGAATTCATTGCTGAAACTTATGATCAGAAGGGAAATTATACTCTTGACATGGTTCGGGAGGTGTAGATCAGCGCTGTTTCAGTATCTTGCCGTCTCTAGTCCTGTCCCTGTCCTCCTCTTTCAATCTGTTTCTGTGTCATCTTTGTGAAACCTCCCCCATCTTTCTGAACCCCACCTCCATCCCCCGTCTCCCATTTCCTCTCTCTGCCTGCATCCATCTTCTCTCCCTCCCTGTTTCCGGCCTCTCTGACTCTCTCTCTCTCTCTCTCTCTCTCTCTCTCTCTCTCTCTCTCTCTCTCTCTCTCTCTCTCTCTCTCTCTCTCTCTCTCTCTCTCTCTCTCTCTCTCTCTCTGATCATCATCATCATCATCATCATCATCATCTAGTCTACTCCACAGAAAATTGTTTATGGCAAATTTGCGAGCCCCCCTTATGCATTGACTGTTTTACGGGTGTTGTGCCACACTATTTCGTTCTTTTGAAAATATATACGTGTGAACTAAAACAAGTGTATCAGTTGTTGACGAACTCGTATATTGCAATGCAGGTCAATCACGCTGGGTTTCAAAGACATTAAAGTATGTTACAAAGAGGAGGACTGGGGTTCTTCTTGTTGGTCCAAAGAGTGGAAACCAAAACATGTGTCTTGAGATTTAAACAGGGACTTGTAAGTCAATATTGGGTGTGAAGCATACACGAAAGTAACGGATTCAATGGATATCTACAAAATTAGTCCTTAGATATTCCTGAACATATTCAGATTGTGTGCAACGAAAATGTCTTAAAACATACTTATCGAATTTTAATTTGGAGTATGTGATTTTCTTTTTAATTTAAAGCAACCAAAATGCGCTTACAATGACAAACAGTAACAATGCCGACCCTTTTTGTCAAGTATAAGAAGAAAATGAAGAATACACGTGTTTCCTGTGTGAAAGATAAATGCGATGAAAAAGGTCCCCATGTTGACATAGAAACCAAATTGTTTAGCTTTAATAGCAGCCAACATTGTTTCACAATCAGGAAAGTTTCGTGGCTTTTCTTCAAAGCCTTCAGAATGCCAGAGCGTAAACTCAAGTTTCTCAGTGTCTAATACACTGGTAAGGTTCGTCTTACCTTTTTTATTCTGTACATTTCGCCCATATTCTGCGTGATTGAAGTTTCTGTACCCTTGGAACTGGCAGAGAATAAAATTAATTCAACCATTGTTCTCTCTCTCTCTCTCTCTCTCTCTCTCTCTCTCTCTCTCTCTCTCTCTCTCTCTCTCTCTCTCTGTATCATCAGGTGTTATTGAAGAATAAATCCACAAGACACTGGTGGCACCTACCCTCCTCGACAGAGACGGCGTATATTCACAAACAACACTTTAAAAAATTCAAAGAAACAGCCGAATGAACATTCATGAACTTGTGCCTTAGAGTGGTATCTCTTCACGAATACTGTCATAAAGAAACGACGGAAAATGAACAAACAACACAAAACCACAAAATACACATGGATAGAAAGAAAGAACCGAATGAACACATCCATCAGGAATTACAGACCCAAGAGTCCTGGTTTTAACAACAAAAAAAAAGTGTTGCATTCACGATTCTGCCCAACTGTCTGCAATCGTATTAACCCAATCCACGGGAAGCTTGCTCGATGATTGACCCTGGAATTGGGGAGTCGTGATGAGACGCCTCATCTTCCAACCCCCGAGGCGCTACAGCTCAATTACCAGGTTGGAAGGGGGCGGGGGAGGGGGGGGGGGGGGGGGGGGGGGGGGGGGGGGGGGTAGGGGGAAAAACATGAGTGGAGAAATCCCACCAATCATTTCCTGAAACTGAAAATGGTTTGTGTTCGTATAAGGTTACTGACATATATCACAGAATGATACAAAAAGAATCCATGTTGAGGGTTATTCAGAAGAGATCGGAATTCATTGCCAACACTTACGATCGGGCGGGAAATTACACTGTGTACATAATTCGGAGATAAAGATCGCCGCTGTTTCTTTAACTCTCCGTCTCTAGTCCTGTCCCTTTAACTCTTGTTCACTCTGTTTCTGTCATGTCTGTTAAACCTTCTCTCCCCCCCCCCCCCCCCCCCCCCCTCCCCCATTCCTTTTCTGTATCTGCCTGTATCCATCCTCTCTCCCTCTCTCTTTTTCTGCTCTCTCTCTCTCTCTCTCTCTCTCTCTCTCTCTCTCTCTCTCTCTCTCCCTCCCCCCCCCCCCCCCCCCCCCCCCCCCCCCGGTGTCTTAAAGATAGATATACTAAAGTGGATATGACGTGCTGAATAATTCCACGAGGCTGTGATGGCAGCACATATTGCAGAAAAAATTTCTAGAAAACAAAACTACGAACACGTGAAACAAACGCCAACAAAAAAAAATAATTCATGATTCGTACAGCATTCCCACCCTTGATGACGTAAGGAACTGAGTACATACGATAAGACTCAGACCCAAGCCCCCTTTCTTAGACACGAAAACCAGCAAAGAAACTATGAGCAATAAAAAAAAAAACTCCGAAACATACATGCAAAAAAGGAGGTAAGCCAACAAAATACACAGTGGTCTCAAACATGCAGAAAAGGGGACGCTCAGTTACAACAAACTTTCAGACATGTTCATGGTAAACGTTTACACATTCTTAAAGGTCAGCCTGAAATCAGCACACCTGCTTGCTGGCAAAATTCTCTTGGCCGTTGGCGTTACCAAGCATTATAAACTGCCTGGTGCTAGTCGTCTGTCTATCCGTCTATGGCTCCCTGTCCAAGATCAGATTTCAGACGTCGCTGCCTTCAGCGTGCGCACACTGTGTGTGTGTGTGTGTGTGTGTGTGTGTGTGTGTGTGTGTGTGTGTGTGTGACACTATTTGATTTGTCAATCATCATGTTCATTTTCAATCATTGAAGCCGATGGTGCCAGCAGACTGATGATGCTTCAGTTCTAAACCTGCTTCAGAACCCCGTTAGTTATCTTGATTCTCTCCCTTTCGTACTCACCTTCCAAACACGCTCGTGTTTCATGGCCTCACCGTTCTGTCTCCTTCTGTTTGTTTCAGACCACAGGAAAATGGCTCTCGCACTTCTCAAAACACATGGAATCGCCCTGTCGTTTTCCGCCCTCCTCCTCCACCAGCTCCTCCTTTTGCCCACAGCAATGGCTCAAAGGAACGACATCTTCAGCACCCTGACCGCCGGGGCCTGTGCCTGCTGTGACGTCAGCCCCACGTCACGCTGTTGTACGGACTGCTTGCAGGGGGGAGCAGGAACGCCGGGAACTGGGGACGGGTCGTCTCCCCTCTTGCGCGATGGGTCGGAAAGTTACGCGGCGGCGGGTTTCGGGAAGGGCGGCGTGCACACTGAATGGAATTCCCAGGCTGGAGAATGGGGTCAGTGGCAGGAATCTGATCTGCATTCCTGCGAGTGCTGCAGCAAGGTCCTGGGCCTGTCTTTGCCCCGCGCTCAACGCTTGCTTGCCCAGTTCTGCTGCATTCTCTCCAGGACCTCAGCCTCAAAAAAGCACGCAGCGACAACGCTCTCGCCCACCCGCGCCACCTGCCCGTCCTCCATGACGATGACGTCAGCAGTGACGTGCGCAAGGATCTGAAAAAGTCCCCGACGAAGAGGATGACCAGCATGGACTGCATGTGCTGCATGAACTCCGGTATTTCCGACTGCTGCTCCAAGTGCCGGATTTTCTGAAGGGTGGATTGCTGGAGCAATGCAAAGTTTGTTTTTGTTTGTTTGTTTTTCAGAGCCTGCCGTCAGTCTGCATTCTTTTTACCAAACAAAGAAAACAGCCACAGAGTTTCAGAGTATCCTTTACAGACCAATACTGCATAATCAAAGCGATTTTAGAGGAATCTTCAATCATGGTGATTTGGATTTTTCTTAAACAGGGCTTTATTGTTATTGTCGTTTCTCGCTTGTCATAATCTCAAAGAAGTTAATTAGTGTAGAAATGCCAGCATTCACGAAGCGTGTATACGTAGGTATTTTCACTTTCGGTAACTCGGCATACATGGCAATAGGACTAATAATGGAGTGTACACAAATACGACGACGTAAACAACACTGGTGATTTTGTACATGTCATTTAAAGCAGGCATGCATTTGTTTTTGCAGTCAATTTGGGCTAGAGATCCAGGAAACAAAAAGAATTTGAAAGTGGACAATTTACCATTCATGCTCATTTGGGGGGAGTGACCACTTCCTATCGTTTTCAAATGGTCTTTCCTTTTCTTCTTTCCTCTCCCTGAGCTTTTCAAGATTTGCCGTGGGAACTGAAAGCTCAAACCGCCCACTGTTCATTCTGTTCCATCGCTGTGTGTCTGCAGCCTGTAAAACTGAGCGAAGTTATGCAGTAGTCCTCAACCGTGGACATTGTCATGATTACGCGGCATTCCTTCAGGCCACGTTTGACCCGGCCACTGTATATCCATGATAGAAACTCGCTGTCAGTCCCACCTCCTCTCGTCCCTTCTTCACTCTGCCCGCCACGACCTGTCCCATCAGCTCAAGAACATAGAAAAGCCCCCTTTGAAAGGCAAGAACATAGAAAAATGCTCTTTATGCCTGTCCTCCTCTACAATATTGACGTCTGGCTGTGGAAAGATAAGAATGTTAAGCTATGCTCTTTATGGCTGTCCTCCCCGCTCACTTACAGAAGTTGCTTTCTTCGTATTATCCATGCATTTTTGCCTCGTACCCTCCAACATGGTGGCCTAGTTTTTTTGCATTCAGGCTGACGTCAGTCCATGCATTTCTGTCCAGTGACAGATAGTGATACAGTGACAGTACGATATTAAAATACCCATGCATTTCAGTCCAGTGACAGGTGATACGATAGTACAAAATACCCATGCATTTCGGTCCAGTGACAGGTGATACGATAGTACAAAATACCCATGCATTTCAAAGCAGAGGAAAGGGCGAGTGTTATGGCTATGCTTGTGTCAGCTGCTACTTTTGATTTCTAGCTGTTCTGCAACTCTCAAAAATAACAGACTAGTCAGTTCATCTCATTAACCTCGAAGTAAGTGCAAGGTACTTGTACTGAACTGATGCATGGGACGTGACTATTATTTTACTGACTGAAATATATCACAGCTTTTCTTTACGGGGAAAAACATTCCTCACAAAATGAGCAGCATAGCTTTGAAAAGGATTAATTTTAAGGAGAAGGATTTTTTGTTTATACCGTGTGCCTCTCATTTCCATCATGTGTGCAAGGCTAAGGGGGTATCACAAATAGCACTGGCATGTAGAAACTATATGCCTTTATTTATTTCCCTTCGAAAACAGATGTCGGTGTACTTTATTCTTACTGACTGTGTACTTCTCTCCGCTGTTCATGAAAATTTTTTTTCATTTATTTTGACATCTGATGGCACCCTCATTAATATGCATAAGTACGATGATAGTTTCCTCGCATGGACCAAAGTCATGTCTCAGTGGCGCCACATGTCCATGCACAAGAGACCAGCATACTTTGTTGGCTTCATATAGGAATATTATGCCACAAGTGTATCCATGGTGTTTTAAACGTCCTCTTCAGTCCTTTAGTCAGAAGACGTACTGTTGCCCTTGAAAAGCATCATTGTATCATTTCATCTGTACGAACTGTAGGAACAGTGTCTTTACGTCTTCTATGCACCTTTGTTTCTTACTGACCTGACACACTGTGCTCACCCTGAGCGGTGAAGGGCACACGTTTGGGATGGCGTTGAACGAGGGAGGTTCAACACGTCTCTTTCGAGTGTTTCTGAAGAACAGCGACTCAACAATGCAAGTGAGTCATCAAGTCAACCTCAGAGGCAGAGACCACCATATATTTTCCTCATGACAGTGACTATTCCAAATCTTAAATAAATGTTAACGAATCGCCAAACAAAACGTGGACAAACGAATCACAAGACAAAAAACGCGACGCGGTTCGACCTCTTAGGTCTTCTTCAGGCAAGACACAAAGCAATTAGGACAACGTCAACGCCTATCTTGCGCTGAAATGATCGAAGATAAGTAATTGCTCGTTCATTTTTCGTTGTCCTAATTGCTTTGTATCTTGCCTGAAGAAGACCTAAGAGGGTCGAAACGCGTCGTGTTTTGTCTTGTGATTCATTTGTCCACCTTTTTTTTTTTTTTTCAGTTCGCTGACATTTATTTAAGATTTTTTTAGATTTCAGCCTGCAGTCGTCTCAGTTTGCAACAAATTGACTTCCTTTATTCTGTTTCATTCCCACGGACCTCTAAGCTCTTGGCAGAGACCACACGCGATTCTGCTTGAAAAGTGGTCCCTCTACAATACTCTGCACACCAAGCCAGTGTCCAAAGGCGTCTTTTCATTGGTGCTGAGTTTCCTATCCACAAGGAAAGGCTAGGAGGCTACTTTTACACGAAGTCAAAAAGGGTGAAGGTTTTCAAAGAAATGATTGAAACGGTATCATACAGATGTTGATTCCTTCGGCATTTTGATGGCATACTGGGTTTCTGAAAATGAACATGGATTCGATGAAATCTGCAGTAATTAAAAAAAATGGTTGTGTCGACGTAAGAAATCAGACCAACATCACAGATGATGGCACACCAAAGTTGACTTGTAGCGTTGTATCGCAAATGCAACCTCTTCTAAATTTTAATCCTGGGGCGTAGGGGAGATGAAAAAAGAGATGTGATTTATGACAAAATGGGAATGTGAGAACGCACGCTTTTCTTATCACTTAGTAAGGAAACTTGCTGATTTTTGACTGTTCTTAGCGTAGGGGAGATAAAAGAGAGATGTGATTTATGACAAAATGTGGGAATGCGAGAACGCAAACTTTCCTTATCACTTAGTAAAAATAATTCGCTGCATTTTGGACTGTTCTTAGCGAAACAATTCGGCATCGCTATCAGCAGGCATCGGTTATTCCGCAACATAAAAGACAACTATTGTGCCACATGAAGCTGATCCACTGCGCACCATCATACCTGGTGAATCAGAAACTCCAGTGGTCTGTGAAAAGAGATCAGTTCTTAGCATTGCTTGCAACAAGATTTCGTACAGAACACTGTTACCTCCCTTCTCTCATGAGATGCTGAGAAAAACATTCCTCACAACAGCTTCGTCTCACATTTCAACAGTTTAGCTACAATGCCATGCGTAGTTTGGCATGACGACTGCATATCAAAATGGTCGTCACTTCGTGTGTGTTGAAGTGCGCTCACAATATTGTGATCCGTCACATTTATCATAGAAAACGTGCATCATTTTTCTGACGTAGCTAATGTTTACCTATGCGGTTTTGACTCGGAGGGGAAGCAACTGTGTAAGCAGTACAAGCACTGCGGCACTCAAACTCCGCGGGGTGAACGTTCCTGTCAGGTCACTGTCCTGGCAGTTCAATGTGGGATTGTCGGAGTCTGTCTCCTGTCCATGCGTTCTGTTTTCTTCAGCGTCTGCACGGACGAAGAGCTGCAGACTTAATCCTCTGCCAAATCTGCACAGGTCACCACATCTGTTGATCCGTCAGATGGAGAACAAAACCGGAGTCGGTGCTGGTGTCTCCAGACGATGCCAGAAATCGGAACGCAATGACTGTTACGGCTTGTCCCTGGCAGCAGTCAGACAAAGCGCATAGAAATAGAACCAAAAAAGAATGCCAAGAAATCGAGCACAGATCATAGGGTCGCTAAAGGAAAAATAAGGAAGAAAGAATGAAAATATATGCCTGATAAATATGGGGAGCAAGAAACAAGACATTGGTAAAATGTAGCCTGCCTGAAGAAGGTCTGGGCGTAAATTTCAACTGCATGAAAAAAATGAATAGACTGATGAAAATTGTTCAGTGACACAGCTCACCTGCATACACTGTTCCAGAAGGGGGATTTCAGACCAGAGCCTCCGGGCCCTTTCTCAGGCATCGACAGAGGGAAGGTAAAGAAAACAACTCTAGTTTGGTTCGTGTATGGCATGGACCGTTTGTAGAAAGAAGGTAACAAACCTAAATCTATACTTTCTGGAATCATGTCCAGCAGACTGCCTTTTTTGTGAAACATTTCTAATACCTTTTAGGTGATTTGTTTCATTTAAGTACTTTGGTTTGTGTCTCCACAAACACTGGTGATCATTTTCAACTTTCATGTTGTAGAATTGTGGTCGCCGTTGTTACAGTTTGACGCAGTGTAACATTCCAAATTATTACAGCCTTACCATTTTCAATCTTTTTGACTGAAAACTTGGATGCAATCCAAAGGCGTACTGCAAAAGGGTAAATGTTGAATTTGCTAAAAACGATTTACTGTTTAGAAAAACGAAAAGAAGTTATACATTTGACAGATGTGACTGATGTGACAGTCTGTGCTTTTGGAAGCCACCAACTTATGATTATTAAAGATACCAGAGTTTTTATTCAATCTAATAGAATCAGGGTCAACAGAAACTGCTCTACTCACACACACACACACACACACAACAACAACAACAAACAACACACACAACAACAACAACAACAAAGCAAATGTTAGTTGTCGGTGATCATATTGCAAGCAACAGAATCTCATGTTATAAGGCCTAACGCTCTGACTTGATTTAGACATATACTCACTATCCTTACGCTTTTGGTGTATGTCAGAAAGGGAAATAAATCGACGGCCAGGCTGAAATTGCGTAGGGTCTGCATTTGGTTTTGTGGTGTTGATGTCGTGTTGTGTATGTTGGAGGTGAACGTTGTGCCTGTGTTCTCCATCCATTGTGTACCAACATTGTTCATTTGCACAGTCAGAACATGACCATTACACGCACTCACACAAAGGCGCAATCGTCGCTTTGTATCGTGCGCGCTTGTGTGTGTGTGTGTGTGTGTGTGTGTGTGTGTGTGTGTGTGTGTGTGTGTGTGTGTGTGTGCGCGCGCATGTTCGTGCGTGCGTGTCCTTGTCTGTGTCGACGCGTGCGTGTTTGCGAGAGTGTGTGTGTGTGTGTGTGTGTGTGTGTGTGTGTGTGTGTGTGTGTGTGTGTGTGTGTGACAAAGAGAGAGAGAGAGAGAGGGAAGGCGAGTGCTTGCACGCGCACATTGTACATCCTTGAGATGTACATCAGGCCCGTGGTTTACATTGTCAGTTAACATTTTTATACATACCACCTCGAATGGCTTTTTGTCTCCCTTGGGACCCGTTCGTCTGTCTTTGTTCTACAGAGTCTTTACATATAAACACTCATCCTGTCCTTCTCTGTCCCCTTTCTTTCATTGCGGTTAGTAATATACCAGGTGTGTGTTTGTTATAAGCTTATGCCTATGTAGCGAGAGAGATCGCACTGTCTAGTAACACTGGCTAGCTGACAGGTCAGCAGTGTCTAGCTGACAGTATGGCATTTTGATGAACATTTGGTAGCACGCTTGTCTTTTAAGTCTCTTTTTTTTTTCATGTCGTTACTGCCGTAACCGACATATTAGGTCGATGTAGAATCACATTCGAGTTGCACGGAAATCAAGGAAAATACAAACGTTTGCTGGAAACGAACACAATCAACGAAAGTCCAAAAACAACCATTCTGACATGTTTGGAGAGTGCAGGCCATTGATCGATTCAACTGGGAGACGGCGTTTACGCAAAAGCTCAAATGTTGTTGTTCGTTCGTCCGTCGAGTCGACGAGATCCACTTCAGTTAACTTGGGGTTGAGGGGGTGGGATGATTTAAGGATATGCAGGTGGATGATTAAGCCGATGCGTGCACAGAATGTGCGGTGACAGTGGACATGGAATGTGGGAGACCTCCTTTTGATTGCTAGTGCAGGCTTTCCTTGTCTGTCTCTTTTGTTGTGCTGCAGCTGTTCTCCTTTCTTCACATGAATTGGCGGCTTTGTGGATAGAATAAGTCATCAAGCTCAACCCGACGCAGTTTGTTCCTATGTGTCAGGGTTGCTGTTAACGCTTTCATGGATGTTTTGAGAGTGTCTTTGAAGCATTTCTTCTGAATCCATGGGAACGCACTCCTTGTTGCAGCAGAAGAGTCTCTTAGATAGCCAGTGGTCTGGCATGCGAACTGCATGCTTCAAAGTTGAGACAACATCAGGATCAAACACCTCTGTGTCTAGGATTTTGTCCTGCCATTTTATGTTCAACAATCTTCAAATGTCCACTTGTTTTGAACAAGGAATAATACATCAAGAGAAATGCCCGACGTCTTCTGCAAGCTTTAAGGTGTCAATGTTTTGTTATAACATGCAATGAACTGTGTAAACTGCTTACAGAAGTATCTTCGATATGGGTACAAATCCTACTCATGTGTGAACGAGTAAAACTACATAATGGGTACAAACCTTCAGTTGTTCACCCAAGACCAAATTTTGCACCACATCGAAGAGATAAGTGACAGTCTTTGCACCCCTTGTTTCCACTGTTTGTTTCCAGTGTGTTGAATTCTATTTGTCCTGCCAGAAGAAGACTCAACAGATCGAAAGGTATTGTGTTTGATGTCGGGTTCGTTTGCTCCTCGTTTGGCGGCCCAGTCATTCTCTTTTTCTTCTTGTTTTAATTTCCGCCTGTAGTCATCCACTCTGAAACTAAAATTATCTAGATATACATACTCCAAACATGCATGAACTGATTTAGACATAATTTGTGTGGAGAAATGAAACGTAGCTCCAGACAATGAATTGCAAATTTTAGTGCGGATCTGAATAAACCAGTAGATTCAGGATCTGTATAGCCAAATCATGACAGGATTTCCCAGAAAAAATGAATACCGGGAGGTGACAGTTACGAACAGAGAACAATGTATGAAGTAGAATGTTCTTATGGTATAAAACATTCTGGTGAAAGACATGTTTACAGCCCGCCTTTTTATCTTCGCCTTGTCTATGTAGAAAAAAATGCATTAAAAGTAGCTCTTTCAGCGGTATCAATGATTACCTCCCCTACCAAAAAAAGCAAGATTTTGCTTTTTCCCCATGAACTGACTCAAACACTGTATCTGGAGCCATTCGACCCTAGCGGGTTGTCTGCCTTCTCTCAAGGACTCCAGCCATTTTAGAAGTTTCGTTTCGCTGCTTTTTCTCCTTTTTTTCAGCCAAACTGTAGAGCAAAAGATTTACAGCAGAGTTCAGTAATCATTATCACACAGTGCTTGTTTCAGATTCTTTGTCAAACATAAGAAAAGTAGTATGAACAATCTTTTTTTCTAATGATTCTACTAAGTAACTATAGTTTGTTACAACTGAACAAAGTCACGATGTCATTAGAGAGTGATTATGTTAAGTGCATATATATACGTGCGATGTTAACGTATGCACAAATTTGATCGTCTTTGTAATGGTAGTTGTACTTATTTTTAGTTTGATTTTGTTTGTTCGTTTGTTTGTTTTTGATCTTTACTATGCCCAAGCTATTGATTAGCATCAGTCATTAAAGGCTTCCATATTTTTCTTCATTGCTATCTGCACAGTCTCATGCGCGTCACTGGTTCTAAATAATTAATGTCCATTGCCACAGTACACGTCTTCAATGCATGAACAGAACCAGTCTCACGAAAGACAGATGCCTCTTACACTTGAGAGCGGCTGTAAAAATCAAAACGAATTTCAAACGGTTTACTTTTCCCTTTCTAAGACAAAAGCCACAACGTGTTGGTTTTGCTCGACAAAAGGCCACGCGCAATCAGTGGTCTTTGTGTCTTACTGTTTCATCCCAATCCCCGTTTTTATGAGTCTAGAATTCTAGGGAGGGGTAAAGGTAGACTTCTGTCACGCACAGCCCCCCAAAACAATTGACTGACACAGAGACTCTCTGCAGTACAGCTGCACCTTCTTCCGTGTAGCTCCACTGACTGCAGAGCAGACACTGGTTCTCCCACACCAGGAATGACAAGTCCAGGCCATCTATTGGAACTCCAGGTAGGACAGCCCTCGAATCTGAGGACTTGGGGCAAAGGCGAGGACTATTCCCCATGGCATCTCTCTTTCCAGCTCCTCCTCGCCCCTGCCGTAAGGGGTGAAGATTGAGGCCCTCACCATACAGCATCATGGTCTCTGGTTACGTTACTTCAAATTTATGTCTTTCCAATAAACTAAAGACAAGACCAAACTATCAAACCGCCAACCGAACATACAGAGCACATTAACATAAACATCTTCCAACTTTGCATCAGGCATGCGCACGTGTGCGCGCGCGCGCACACACACACACACACACACACACACACACACACACACACGACAGTAGGGGGGGAAAAAAGGAGTTAATCTAATGAGCGATACAAGGGAAATAACTCTAGCCACGGCACACATACACCTAAAGTCGTTGCCTCCCCTACACATCTTTCTTTTTTTTTTTTTCAAGCCAGAATACAACCAGCGCAAGCATTCACAGAGAGACGCAGTCGTCACCGCCGTGTGTGTGTGTGTGTGTGTGTGTGTGTGTGTGTGTGTGTGTGTGTGTGTGTGTGCGTGCGTGCGTGCGTGCGTGCGTGCGTGCGCGCGCGCGCGCGCGCGCGCGTGTGTGTGTGTGTGTGTGTGTGTGTGTGTGAACGTGCGTGCGTGTGTGTGTGTGTGTGTGTGTGTGTGTGTGTGTGTGTGTGTACGAAACTTGATGGAAAATGAAACATGGCACCCAACAGTGAATATAGCAACGTCAGTGCAGATGCCAGTAAACCAGCAGATTCAGGATCTGTTTGGCAAAATTATGACAGATTTTCCATGGAAACTGATCACGCTGAGGGCACCGTTATGAAATGAGAACTATCTACAATGTAATAAGTTCCAATGGAGAATTAAATTTCTAGTGGAACAAATGTTGATAGTCCGCCTTTTTCTAAATCTATATAAAAACATGCGTTGAAAGTAACTCTTTTTTAGCCGTACCGATTAATACCTCCCCTGGTGAAAAAACGTTTGTCTTTATTCATGAACCGACTCAAATGTAGGATCCAGGGGCCGTCCGACCTTAGCGGTTGTCTACCTTCTTTCAAATGTCCTTCTAGTCAGCAACAAAATCAGAATGAGACTCCAGCCATTTTAGGAGTTTCGTTTCGCTGCTTTTTCTCCTTTTTTCAGCCAGAGTGTTGAGTGTATACAGAAAAGGATTTACAGCGGAGTTCAAAGGGTAAAATGAATACAGAAAGGGCCACGTTCACTTCGCCTGGAATGGGGGTACCAGCCAATGCCAGTATCCCACACAGACCAACGGGAAACCAGCACGTGAAATCCGTCAATGCAACGGTGATCAACCTCCATGCTATAGTAATGTCCTGTGATACTCTGGTAGTGTTAGTTTTCAAAGCATTGCCCTGTATTGACCAGTATATGGAAGCCTGGCCGGCTGCTACGAATAAAAACACAATGAAATTAAACATGATAAGAACGCTCACGGAATACATTTTTCCCTCGAAATCTCGCCTTGTAACTGGCAATGGGAGACACAGTCCTGTCTGACTGTAGAAATCCCAGTGTGACGTATGGGGGTAAAGGAAGTAAAGGAAACAGAGCTAGCAGAACGCCCACCAGCCAGGTGAGCAAACAGACAGCTGTTGCTGACACCTTTGCAAACCGCAGGGTGCTGAAAGGAAAGCGAAGGGCAACAAAACGGTCCAAGGTGATCAGCCAGATGAGCAGAGCTGACACCTCACTGGACAACAGAGACAAGAAGCCAGCCAGCTTACACGCCCCACTGTGTTTCCACGTGTCGTCCTTGTGAAGGTAACTGCCGCGGAACCGTTCATCAGCTGCTCCAATGACAGCGATGTAGACACCCATCAGAAAATCAGCTATGGTGAGATTAAGGACAAACACACTGAAGCCACTTGAAGACGTCATGCTCCTGGAAAAGGCACGTGCGCAGCAACAAAAGACGTTACCTGTCAATGACAGGCAGGATATAATCCACAGAAAGATGCGGTACGTCCATGACCGGAGTAAGTCTTCACACGAGGAAATCTCATCTTTGGGTGCAAAACAATCTAAATCATGAACGCTGTATGGCAATATGTCACTGCAACAGAACTTGTAGTTTTGTGTGGACACTAAGCGCAAATGAGAAAGATCTTTAAACACGTCAGGTGGGAATCTTCTGATGGGGCTGTTGTCCATGTAAAGTTCATTCAACTGTGGAGTGTAGAGGAAACCAGACGCACTGATTGTGTGGATGGATGTAAAGCTTAAATTCAGTTTCCGGATGTGAAAAAATGGCGACAAGACTACAACATCAAATGTTGTCAGTGTGGTGTAAGACAAGTCTACCACAGAGAGCACACTTTGCCGGTCATCAGCTTGGGGGGATTCAGCATGAAGTGAGGTGAGAGGGTTCTTGGACAAGGACAGTGTCTGTAGATTTTCTAAGCTTAGAAAAGACGTCAGGTTGACACGCTGCAGTTCGTTCCCGCTGAGATCCAGAAGCTTCAGATTGACCAGTGTTAATCTCGGCAGAGTGACCAGAGAGCAGTGTGCAAAAATGGCCACAATCAGAAGCGAATTGTTGTTCACCTCAGACAGAGCCATGCAGAGCCTGCAGCATTTAGATACCTGAGCTCTGGAAAGAAGGCGGCCTCAAAAGGCTGAGGGACACAGAAATGTATAACCATGACAGAGACAGGTCACAGGACAGATCATGTGACACCATAATTCGTCATCGCTCAGGGGGCAATGGGGCCAGCCGTCGTCACACATGTTTTCGTTTTGGACACATATCCTTGAAATCCTGCATCGGGAAAAGTCCCGGACACTGTGTGTCTTCACATCTCTGTTCATCCTGGCGATCCAAACAGTCGTACAGTCCATTGCATCTGGTGTAGACAGGCAGGCAGTCATTGAACTTCCCAGGACAACGATAGTGGCTATCGGGACAGACCTCACTGGAATTCATAGGGGTGGAAATGAAATCGCTGATACCATCAAAGCGGATCAGAGCAGGAGATGGAAATGCCATTTGCGACCGGGCATTTTTGTATCGAAATGCATCACAGTGTTCTTCATCCGACTCATCCTGGCAGTGATAGGTTTGATCACACACCTTTTCAAAGGACAGACACTGACCATTGATACAGGTAAAACATGAGAATACAAAGAGGATGATTACAGAAGGTTTCATCACTGTTATCTGGACAATCATAAATGAAGTCACATACCAGGGCATATGACAGCATCGTGAAATCTTTCGCTGCATGTATAGGTGGGGATGACAGAGCCCCGTTGATCTGTTGAATCGAAGCTAGTTATATAAGACAACTGACCAGAAACAACACATGAGGATCTTGATTCGTGATCACACATTCCATAATGGTTTGAACCACACACAAGAACGATATGTGTCACGTGACCATCCGGGCACTTTACCCAAACCTGCTGTTCCACAGAGAGTTGAAACCCCGTGCTGTTTAAAGAAAGGACACTTACATTAGACATGAACTGGTCAGTTGTATTCTTTGCGAATTCGCAGAACGCACCATAAGAAGCATATGAAATGCGATTAGACATGCATGGTTCGTGTTGTAGTAATGTAGTGTGTTTTCTGACTTCTAAAACATTTCTTCCTAAACTTACTGTGGTCATGCACGTGAAAAGAAACTGAGTGATGAAGGACAGTTCTATCTTCATGAGTCGCACTGTGTATATACATATTCGACTCTTCCATGTTGTCAAGATACAAACCAGTCCAAAGATTCTCCAGCCTCCCTGGGTGTATGCCGGTTCTGATCCGAACTGTCTTATACCAGTCGTAAACACATTTAGGCAAACTGAGCATGCCACCATGCGAATTACAGTAGTTAGTTGCCCTCCTGTTGAAGTCGGTTGCCTCACTCACAAATCCACGCAAACTCTTCGTGAACTGATAACACCCTGTCACATATTTCCACCAACCCATGGCAAAGAGGACTGCTGTGGGGACAATGGCCCGTTTTCATCCCGTCCGTCTTCACATTCGGACTTCAGGTTACAAGCAAGATGGTGATGGAAGCTCGCGTAATGATTCACGGAACAGTTCCAAACATCGCTGGCTAGCTTACGAGGCCGCTGACCGTCAGGAAAAAAAAAAAGAAAAGAAAAGTCTGAAGCATTTTCTGCTGATGCAAGGATTTCTGGCGACTTGAATTCTCATTTGTGTGGTGTTTAACAGATGAGCAAAATCAGTTTCAGGATTTGCTCTATTCCATATTTCTTCCCACCTTTCTCTGAAACTGTTGACGGAATAACTATCATTATTCAAGTGATGACTAAATAACTTCACGATTGGTAAATACAGGGACAAGTCTTTAATACTGAGCATCACAGAATTTCCGGCTAAAACAGGTATGTTTCTGCACAAAATGTTGGGATCGGCAATACTTAGATTTCTTTTCACAGTGATGTACCCAGACGATGGGGATGTCAGTATCATCAGAAGATGTTCTGTGCAAAATGATTTCACGAATCACGAACGTACTTTAATAACGATATAAACTGAAACAGAAGCTCATTTCAGTGGATAACTACAAGATGAACTTAGTTACCCGTTAACTAAACGACCCTTCAACATCCAGTATTGACAAGTAAATATCAAAACAAACAAGAGGAGGAGGGGGGGGGGGAAGGGGAAGCAACAAACACACAAATGCGCAAGAAAAAATGTTATTAAAACGTACTTTCAGTAGCCTTCAATATTGCCATTACTTGCCGTTGTTTGTACTGAAAAAGTTGCACTTATTCTTAAATTTATTTTAAAAAAAAAAAGTAACACAGAGTCGGCTCACAATCGTTACAGCACCATGTGCTATGAATATTCGTCTTGAAAGTCAAAATGCTATAGACGATTTTAAGACACCTGCCAATCAAATACTCTCACTTCAATTTTCACTAACTTAAAGCCCCAAGAACGAGCACTCTTAAGACACGAGCATCTAAAAACTCCCGAAGGGTTATTCAAAGGACGGAACGGGACTGGCACAGGGAATCTGTTGGGTAATGATAGGGCTGGACAAGGTGGGATGGGGAATATGGGCTCAATAGATAAACCACTCTCACGGAATAATTGGAAAGTTATCTTCGACTATGTTGTACTAGAAACACGATGTCTAGACATTCGAGGGGACTATGGCTAGAGATGTGGAGTGAACACTTGCTGGAACTTGTGGGTAAAAACATCGTTTCTTTCTCTCTAAAGATTCTGCGTTTAGTCCCTGCTTGGGACAACTGGACTACAAGATTTTATCTGTGCAGGCAGCAACGGCCTCCATCTTCTTCCGATGGAACTGTAAACAAAGGTGGCGCAGATGAAGACATGAATTAAAAAATAAAGTAAAATAAAAAAAAATTAAAACATGTATGCACGTTAAATCCCGTTTTATCCTTCCCAGAAGCGTAGCCCATCGTGTGTCGATAGACTAGATCACACACACACACACACACGCGCACACACGCACACACACACACACACACACACACACACACACTACCTTTTCATTATCCCATTCACTCACTCACGCCACTGTCCCCAATCCCCATCTCCGTTCACCATTCCTCTCTCTCTCTCTCTCTCTCTCTCTCTCTCTCTCTCTCTCTCTCTCTCTCTCTCTCTCTCTCTCTCTCTCTCTCCTGTTCATATGACATCATAAGCATTTAAGTGACTGATGTTAATGAGCACATACTAGCCACAATTAGGAGCATTGTATACGGAAACTGTAGAGACCCCTATGTAGCGAAACAACCAAAACTGCAGACGCCTCAAAAAAATCCAGAGACGCCAGCGAGAGATGGATAATGCCCGAAAGAAAAAGAACAGTCAAAAAAGAAAAAAGAAAACACAAACATAAGAAGGCTGCCTCAGAAGCTGAGGACAACGGGTTAGAGAAGCTCTGGGAAGAGCTGAAAGCACAACACAGTGCCCTCAACAAGGCAGAATCGGCAAGAAGGTAAGCAGAAAGAAAAGAATCCCAGGACTGCTTCTTCAAAGACCCCTTCCAGTTTGCCAGGAAACTATTCGAGTAGTCAAGATGTGGAAAACACAGTAGTCAAAGAATTTCGAGAGCAGCACTATTTGAAATACAGGGCTTTGTGCAGCTTTGGGTCAAAGTTAAAAAAAAAAAATCAATGATGCTCCCAACACTGCCTAAGGTAAAGAAAGCGATAAAGAGAGCCAGAGCCAAATATTCGTATGGATAAAATGGTATACTATAGCTGCTGTTTCAAAAAAGGTTCCAACGTCTGTGAGTAAAGATCAGCATGGAAGAACTTGCAGATCAGCGACCAACGGATATTAGCCGTTGTAGTGTACATTTCTAAGGGACAAAACTCGGGTAACATCAATCAGTTTAGACCAGTATCACTTCTGAACGTCAAGAGAAAAAATCTCCTTCTCTGTCATGCAGCCAGACTGTCTAAATACCTGACAGAAAATTAATACGTGGTTTGTCAGTCCAGAAAGGAGACATTCCAAGTGTCTCTGCTGTGTATTAGGTAAGATGGTCTTGCAGAGCTGTACACAGCACAACCATAGTCCAGTTTGGAACGGACCAAGGCTCAGCAGAGGTGCAGCAAAGTTTTCTTATCAGCGCCCCAGTCAGTGTGTGCTACGACCCGCAGAATATTCAGAGCTTTCTGGCACGAAGTTTTGAGTATTTTAATGTGGCTGAGAAAGTTGAGTTTTTGGCCTCTTTGACAGCTGGAATGGGAGATTTCCATATTTGAATAACAGGATCTGCAAAAAAAAAACTTACGAAAATTATGGAAGTGAATGCACTGTTTCTTCGTAGGAGAAAAAGTGAAGCCGTTTTCATCTGCCCACTGATGAATTTTATCCACACAAAGTTGGAGCCTGCGCTGGACACTCGGGTACAGGCTTCCAGTTGCATAGACAGCAAAATCATCCACAAACAATGAGCAGTCTGAACCCTGTTGAACTGACTTGACAATGTTGTTGATCTTGATGCTAAAGAGGGGCAGGAAACAGTATGCTCCCTTGTGGAACACCCAACTCCTGCTCATGAGCATCAGAGAGAGTGGTGCCAACCCAGACCTGAAACTGTCGTTCTGCCAACAACAAATTTGAATGATAAGTGGCAGACGACCCCCGAAAACCAAGATCCTGGAGATCATGAAGTATGCCAGATCTCCAGTGTATCGTAGGCCTTCTCCAAGTCAAAGAAAATTGCCACTGCATGTTGTTTGTTTAGAAAGGCGTTCCGAAGCGTAGATTCCAGATGGATCAAATGGTCAACTGTACTTCGATGTTTACGGAAACTACACCGTTCTTTCGCCAGAAGGCCGTCGGTTTCGAGTTTCCACATGAGTCTAGCATTGACCATTATCTCCATCAGTTTGCAGACACAGCTGGCCAAAGCTATCGGACGGTAGTTTGATGGGTTAGAAAGATCTTTTCCTGGTTTGGGAATAGGAATGATGAGGGCTTTTCGCCAAGAAGGTGGAAAGAATCCAGTAGTCCATACATGGTTGTATACATGTAGCAGGATGTTCAGACCTTTTAGCGGAAGATGTTTTAAAAGTTTAAAATGGATTTCATCTATACCTGGGGAGGAATCGCTACAGGAAAGTAAGGTGGATTTCAATTCGTTTAATGGTGGACCCTATCCACCATCAAGGGCTTCGTCTCTGTCTTGGAGCATTCCGCACCACCCCTGTGTACAGCCTGTACACAGAGGCAGGTGAACCCTCACTGTCCAACCGCAGGCTGAAACTGTCTTTGATTTACTCTATCAGACTGTTCTCTGAACCAGAGAACCCTGCCTATGTCTGTGTCTTTGACCCTCAGTTTCAAAGTAAAATTCGAAAGCAACCCTAACTATTCCACCGTTTGGTCTTCGTATGCAGCCTCACGCGCAGAATGCAGGTCTAGACCTAGGAGTTGTGTCCGATTTTTTCCAAGTTTCCAGATAAGCCTCCGGGGACCTTTTTCACACCTGAGATTCGTTTTGATCTTGCTGCTTTTCGCAAAGAATCTACCAGCTCTCTGGCATACAAGGCATTTTATGCTGACCTCTGTTTGAAATTCCCATCCTATCAGAAAATTTTCACTGACGGTTCCAAGTCTGAAGATGGAGTGGCCTGCGCAGCCTATTGCCCTGGTGCTCCTTCTCAAATATTGTTGGAACATATTCTTTCAGATTCTTCCGTCTATTCTGCTGAACTTACTGCTCTGGTTCTGGCATTGAGGATTAGCTCTCGATCAACAAAGAAGGACTTTCTGGTTTTGTCAGATTCGCTGTCCGCTTTGGAGGCCATAGCTGGCCGCAACCTTCAGCATCCCGAACTTTTACACTGTTTTTACCTTTTAAAAAGTGTGAAAACGGATGGTTACAACATTATTCTGGCTTGGCTTTCTGGTCATGTTGGCATCAGAGGGAATGAAACGGCTGATCGTTTGGCCAGAATGCCACAACAGAGAAACCCTCAAACACACCTATCCCCTGCTCAGATATGAAACCCAAAATTAATGATTATGTCAGAGACCTCTGGCAGGAGGATTGGAATACACAGACGGATAACAAACTCTCTCAGATCCGCCCAAACTTTAAGGAGTTCCTCTCATCTACGTCTGGTGGTCGTAAAGAAGAAACAGTTCTGTGCCGGCTGCTGCACACCAGCCATTCATATTTTATCCATTCATACCTTTTAAAGAGTTAAGAAGCTCCATGGTGCATTCCATGTCATGTGCCACTCACAATGAAACGTGTGTTTTTTTTTTAGAGTGTTGGGAATTGCATGATGTGAGACAAACATTTTACAGCAGATTCCATAAAAAACCTTTTATAGAGACGTTCCGCCAGACACGATCTTTGAGTTCTTGAAAGAGATTAACATTTTTCATCGGATCTGAGATTTTACAGTGGAAAGATTTTTAACAAACTTTCGGATGGGTTTTTCAATGTATTTTAAAGAATTGTGTGAATGAATGACTTGTGAGCTGATTTTAACGTGGTGACACCCCTATACGGCCCTTTGCGGTCGGCTGGGCTATAAGCAACATTATCTCATCTCTGGCCGTGTAGAACATGCCACTATGATTTGGGAAGCAATTCAGAGAGCTTAGGAAGAGTAAAGGAACCTTGACGTGGGGTAGCCTGGTCTGGCAAATGCGTATGGTCAAGCTCTACACCAGATGATTCAACTAGCCCTCAAGTTGTACCACGTCCCAAAGAACATCAGAGAAATGCTGATGAAGCACTTCCATGGCTTCTCAATGAGGTTCTCCACAAAAGAATACACAACAGACTGGATCCATCTGGAAACTGGCATAGCACTGGGCTATGCATTCCTCCAGTACTGTTTGCGCTGGCAATGGAGATCATTTTAAAAGCTGCCATGAGCTGTACAGGTTCGACAGCCTCGGGAATGCCCCCTGTAGAAGGCTTCATGGATAACACAACGGTGCTTTTCACTAACGAGGATGAGACTCATTAAATATGAAGCAATCAAACACATTGAATGCTTCTTCCAGGATGAATTTCAAGGCAAAGAATTTACGAAGCCTCTCTCACTGCGGAAAGATTAAGTCACTACAACAGCCACTTTTGCAGTAGCCAACCAAACCAATCCAACTGTAAAAAAAGAACCAGTCGAGAGCCTTACAGGATGGTATGATGAGAGTCCTTGAACGACTCTCAGAAGTTTGTAAAAACCAAGCAAGCAAATGGCAGGAGAAAGCCTGCAAATAGCAGACTAGTGTGGGCTCCCTGGCAAATACAAGGTCTAGTGTCTGTAGTTCATGTGATCCTAAAACTTCACAGGCCTCTGCTGATATACTATATTGGCACTAATACAATAGAATCAATGGAGGCCAGAATAAACAAGTATACAAGGAAAGGGCTCGGTGTCCCACCTGGTGTCACTGACGTTGAATTTTAATGCCGCCAAGCGAAGCTAAAACTTCCTCTTAAATCTATCCTCGATGAACGAAAAGTGGGCACAGCGAGGTTACTAACCGTGCTTAAAGACTCCAGAGACAAAGTTGTGGAATCACTCCAGCCCAGGCTGAAGACAGAGAAAATGGAAAGCTTGGGAGGCAGTGGACGTGGCAAGGGAAAAAACCCCCGAGATCAGGGAAATAACAGGCCACACACAGATCATCAGCCAGGCAAAGGGATCCACAGAAATGAAATGGTGGTCAGAAGCAAAAAGAATAGCAAAAAAGAGAGACATGGCAGTAGAGGAACTGGAGAATGAAAAGGAAGGCAAGAGAATCCAAAGAACAGTCCAGCAAGGCCAACAAGGATACTGGACTACATGGGGAAACGCACTCCAAAGAAATCTCACCTTATTCCATAGGGCACAAACACCTCTGAGAGTTAGCTTCAAACCTGGAAAATCAGATGATCCT
>JADBJO010001444.1:177500-190000 GCA_016801955.1 Conus betulinus
AGTCGGATCTAAATAGGATTACTGTCGCGATTGTTGTATAATAAGAGTGGCCTGTACAAACACAAGTCAGAGTCCTTTAAAACAGTAAAGCGCTTTAAGGCACAAATGCGTAAGTATACGTAAACGTACAGTTACACTGCTCCATTTTGAACCTCTCTCTCTCTCTCTCTCTCTCTCTCTCTCTCTCTCTCTCTCTCTCTCTCTCTTGTGTACTTGTCTTACATGTGTGTGTGTGAGCATGCGCGCGCGCAGCTATGTATAGGTGAGTAGGTGGTGGTGGTGGTGGTGGTGTGTGTGTGTGTGTGTGTGTGTGTGTGCGCGCGCGCGCGCGCACACGCACGTGCGTGCATGTGTGTGTGCGTCAATTTATTGTCTATCCATATGTCTATCAGCTTCACACACACACACACGCACGCACACACACACACACACACACACACACACACACACACACACACACACACACACACACACAATAGCGTGGATGTGCAGTTACTACAATTTTCAGTCTAGTTTAAAATTTTCAGTCTAGATTCCAAAGTATCTTACCTGAAGTCACTTAAATACAGCAGAGTCATTTGATTAATCGGAATCGAAAAGGACGCAGTTCAGAGATGTCATATCCATGATGTCATATCTGTTGGACAGTGCTTGCATGACATACACATTGCAGTTTCACAGTTTTCTTGGACGAAATATTTTGTGATATGTCATGTGAACATGGAGTATCACACTATGGGCGGTGACTGTAACGTAGGCTTCCATTCTCTTTCCTCCCTTCAATCAGTATATTGCACGCGGTCTCTCTACATAACACATCATTGCCTTCTGTGTATGTAGACGAGATCGCAACACTGACGAAAACTCGAACGGACGAATCCCTTGTCAAAATTTGAATAGGGGGTTCAGGTTGAGTTTCTTTCCGTGTTTTGTCAAATTGTTGAGCAGACGACTTTAAAGAATGGACTTTCTTGGAAGTGAGTTTTTTTCGCAAGGGGAGTTTTTAGGCCTAAGGCCTAGGGCCAAGGCCTAGTGAGTAACCACATGTTGGGCCTACCTTCTGTTTCAAAAGGTGTTGCTCTTTTAGGCAGATGTGTGCTCTGCAGTCTGTAGACTGGCTTATTCCAGTTCAAGAACATGGAGACCTAGACTTAATAGGATTTTTTATTTACTCTATTACTCTGAGAGGCGACAACTTCATGACCTATCTTGAGAGATGTCAACTCCACAACCATCTCGTAAGGATGTTTGGAGTAATGGGTGTGTAATCGTATCACCATAACACGTCTTGAAAGACGTCAGCTCTTCAAGCCAGCTTGAGAGGCGACAACTCCATAATCCGTCAATTCCACAACCCATCTTGAAAGGTGACCATCTTTAGAGGCGTCAGTTCCACAAGCTGTCTTGAGAGACATTAACTCCATAACCCGTCTTGAGAGGCCGTCAACTCTACAAGCCGTTTTGAGAGGCAACAACTCCACCAGCCGTCTTGAGAGGCAACAACTCCACAAGCCGTCTTGGATGCAAACAACTCCACAAGCCGTCTTGAGAGGCAACAACTCCACAAGCCGTCTTGAGAGGCAACAACTCCACAAGCCGTCTTGAGAGGCAACAACTCCACAAGCCGTCTTGAGAGGCAACAACTCCACAAGCCGTCTTGGATGCAACAACTCCACAAGCCGTCTTGAGAGGCAACAACTCCACAAGCCGTCTTGGATGCAACAACTCCACAAGCCGTCTTGGATGCAACAACTCCACAAGCCGTCTTGAGAGGCAACAACTCCACAAGCTGTCTTGGATGCAGCAATTCCACAAGCCGTCTTGGATGCAACAACTCCACAAGCCGTCTTGGATGCAACAACTCCACAAGCCGTCTTGGATGCAACAACTCCACAAGCCGTTTTGAGAGGCCGTCAACTCCACAAGCCGTCTTGGATGCAACAACTCCACAAGCCGTCTTGGATGCAACAACTCCACAAGCCGTCTTGAGAGGCAACAACTCCACAAGCCGTTTTGAGAGGCCGTCAGCTCCACAAGCGGTCTTGAGAGGAGTCAAACTCGCCATGCCGTCTTGAGAAGCAACAACTCTACGAGTCGTATTGAGATACATTAACTCCACAACCAGTCCTGAGAGGTGTCTCCTCCCAAATCCAGTTTTGAGAGATCCAGCGCTAAGCTGGGTTCTCTGCCTAAAGCACCAGACATAAGGAATCATAGAGAAAACAGTGATGAAACAAATCAGCCTAATGGTGACGCCATGCACAGTAAACAGCGACACACAGCCTAGCTGTGACAGTGAGCATGATGAAGAATAATTTCTCTTTATGTCCGGACTCCAGGCGCCAGGAGGGCTAACTTTTTTCCCCCTTTTCTTCTAGAGCAGTGTAAAAGATACGGTAGCTGTGTACAAGACTACAAACAACCCTAGCACGCCCCAACAAAATGCAAAAACTAAAGTGAGACCCCAGCGAATAGTACCCAGCTTACGTCATGCTAAGGTTTGCATTGTAACTATACATTTCTGTCAGCAGTGAAAAGTCATTAATGACACAGTTTCAGATAACGAAGAGAGAGAGAGAGAGAGAGAGAGAGAGAGAGAGAGAGAGAGAGAGAGAGAGAGAGAGAGAGAGAGAGAAATTCCTACAACGCACAACCACAAAAAGAAATCAAATTACCATCCAGCATTTTGTAACTCGCAGTGAACCAGGCAGATCATGGGCGAGTCTCCACCAGTCACCTGCTGCTTGATCTCTACAACTATAAACAACGAACAAGAAAGGTAACTCTCGCTCTCATGATGAACTAATTACGTGCCCATATATATCATATGAATGCTGCTCGAGAAACCAAATCGCCTAGCATCAATACCAACACAGAGCACACAGAACAAACTGGTGTGGTAAGCAGCATTGTTTGGAGTTACGGGGGTGTGTAATAATTTCATCATGGGAGTAAGGTTACAATAGTTGTTTGTTATGTGCTGTTTGCTGTTCCACACTTCATTTAGATTTTCTTCTCTACATGTTTGCCAAAGTTGCGGGTGTACAGTGAACGTATTGTTTCACCAGCACAGTGAAAGTACTGACACTCCACAGGTAGGAGTTAATCAACGCTACGTGTTAGAGTAATCCGACTCTCTTACTTGAGTTTCACATGTGCTTTAGAGCGATGCTTATATACAAAATACAGTTATAATCAACATCTACGAAGTTGTATTAGATTCAGTCAAATAAAGTATTAGATTCAGTCAAACAAAAAGCGTTAAAATCATCGTTATAAATCCACAGAATTTATTTCACAAAAAGAAATAAAATTGAAAGACAGGACCAAAATGTTGTTAGTTCTTCTGAAGCCGGGTCAGCTTCAAATTCATGGTCCTTTCTCAAAATCCATTCTCGTTTCTTTCGGTTCAAGTGCTATTATTAAAAAAAAAAAAAAAAAAAAAAAAAAAAAAACGCAGCGGATCTGTGACCCCTATTTTAGTTTTGACGACTTGGTACTCCACCGTTCGTAGACGACAATAACAATTTTGACAGCTAAGCCAGGCAAAGAGATCTTGCGCAACACACTGACCGGAAGGGACAATAAGGGAAACGGATATGTCACAGTCACAGAACAGAATGTGACAATGATGATACCCCAGGTGAGAAGAACTAAGACAAGCCATTTTTTTATGGTGCCGTGCAAAATTAGATATACGCATCGTGTATGGGCACAAGGGGATAGTTACGCTGCACTTGTTTTGGTCAAGAGTCTCGTGGAGAGTGGGCAGTGAACAAGTGATTGTTTTTAATGAAACTGCCTCTTTCTATTGAGGAGAATTGCAGTCCCCATTCTTTTCAGGGACCATACAGGCTGTGTTGATGGAAAACCTTGTATTCGATGGAATCGTTCGGAACAAGGCACTTGAGGGAGATGCAGAAGGGCTGGTGTGTTCCAGGTTACAAATCAGTAAAGGGATTGGTTTTGTAGTTGTGAGTAGTTAGGGCTCAGATGGCAAAGGAATAGAATCTTCAAACCTCCAACTGAAGGATTTAGTGATTTTAAACCAGAGGTCTTCAAACCTCCAACTGAAGGATTTAGTGATGTTAAACCAGAGGATCTATAAATGGCTCATTCAGAGGACAAATCTCTCCACAGGTTTCGAGAAATTGCTATAAACACTCTCGAAGTCTGAGATAACTGAACAACTTTACTTCTTGGAATAGAAAGGAATCTCTACTGACAGGATAGTAGGAAAGATAATTCCTACCAACAGGTGGTGGCTTCAACAAAGTACAGGCAGAATCTTTTGAAGTTAGCTCTTGAGTCGAGAATGAGAGAATACTTGGAGACCCAAGAAAACTCTTGAAAGGATTTGGCAGCAATTATTTGGACAGGTATTTGAACTGATGCTGGGCGCTCTTATTATCTTGTAACTTGAGTCAAGAGTTGACTCTAAAAAAATAGGACAGAGAAAGTTCCTTTGGTCCATCTGCTTCAAATTAATAGTTCTTTAGGTTGTGTGGGCTTTTGGTTTGCCCCATGAAATCTGCATCGGAGAGTGGGACACTGATGTTAGTGACTGATTGATTCATCAAACGACTGGTGTTTTAGGGCAGTTTCGACAAAAGGCATTTCAGTCCAGCGTGTGGTAGAGGTTTTGTTTGAGATGTTATGTCGGGTTGGCATTTCTCCTGAAGTTCCGGTAGATCATGGAATCCAGTTTACCAGTTGAGTGATGGGTCGGGTGATCTACCTGATGTCTATCAGAGGATTCATATAATCCAGTGGGCTGGTGGAGAGACTCAAAGGCACACCCAAATCTCTGCTCAAGAAACAAGAGCCAAGAACGGCTTAGACACTGAGACCGATACATTCCTGCGATCCTGTTTCTGTACAGAGAGGTTCCCGAGGAAAGTCTGGGGTTCTTGCCCTTTGAGCTCCTGTATGGCTGACCTGTCAGTCGGCTGTTGATAGTCCCTGAAGCAGGCATGGAGAGAAGAGGAAGGGGTCAAGATGACCGCACAGTATGTGGTTGACCTCTAAAACCGAAATGAGGAGACATGTGCAAGTTGGAGACAACTTGAGCTTCCGGTAACTACGCCATAGATTTGTATTGCAAGTTGAGACTTTGTTCTTTCAAGGCAGAAACCAAGGTTCTTTTGCTGATGTTAAATGAGAATACCAGCTACTAGTGAATTGCCAGGGGCCTTATAAAGTCGTCGGGAGAGTGAGTGAGGCTGGTTACAGGGACATCATGGCATGCGATATGAAGCTGTATCATCTAACATATAGGAACATGTTCAGAGGGTCCAGAAAGCTCTGAGTTCAATACTACTGTATATATAACAGTCATGGCGGATGAAATAGGAGGTGGACTTGAAGCGGATTCTCCTTAAGCTTCCATTGTGTTACCTGTAGAAAGAAGAGTCAGTTGAAGATGCTTACTATTAGCTGATCCTCATCACTACATAGAGGCGATGGGTGATAAATCACTAGAAACAAGACACTGGATGTGCTTGATCTTACTCTATGGGCCGATATAGGCAAATGGCTCTTGAGCGGTCTTTGATGAGCTGTTGCTGGTCAAGGTGAGACAGGTCCGCCTTTCCCATACAAGGCAATCTGCGAGGTGAAAAGAAATTGGGGATATGCTGAAGTTAGGGGTCACAGCACCAGCTTTTAGACCTTCTTGTTCCTCCAAGGAAGACTGGGACTGGCAGATTCTGTGTGAACGATCACAGCTGGACAAAGCCCCAGATACTGAATTTCTATTCAGTCGGTTAGGCAAAGCAAAGTGCTTGTCAAACATTGACTTTTCAACGGGGTATGAATAAATTCACATTAGGCCACAGGATAAGTCGAAGGCTGCATTTTCGCACCTCAGGGACAGTATTAATGGATGTTCACACCATTTTCACTTCATAGTACTGCTGCTGTCTTCAGCAGGGTAATGAGGCGTCTGTTCAGACTAACAGACTTGGCTGATGGACACTGTAATAGACGATATCATCATCTCAAGGGTTCCCAGTGCACTATTTGGTAGAGTGCATGAAAAAAAACCTTCCAGTTTTACCCCTAAACGTGTTTCACTGAATTAAAAGAGTTCAGTTTTGGGTGGGTGTCTGGATAGCGAATGGCAGACGTGACCCAAGGAGAACAAAGAGGGTGTGATTTGTGTCGGGCCAAAGTTGGCGATAACGAAGAATTATCGTTCAGTCATGGATCTCGCGGGGGGTACTAAAGGAGGTTTGTATCACTATTTTTTTTTCACCTTGGCGGCGTCTGTGTCTGACCTGACGAAAAAGATCCAGGTGAAACGGGTGCCATGGTCTGGGAGCTATGTGGAAGCCATTCACACACTTAGGGATCAGCTTTATGACGCCCAGATCCTGTAGTTCCATTTGTGCGTCAGGCAGATGCTTCCAATGGGAAAAGGGAACATCCTTTCTAAGGACACCTACACACCACATAAGCTGACCTTTTGCCCCATGCTTTATGTCGCCACGTTTACTGTCATTTCCCTATCCCCTCTTGTCCTTCACTGTCTCTCTCTCTCTCGCTTGGAACCTCTCATCCTGCCACGCCCCTCCCTCCCCATCCCACTCTACCCCATTTTTCATCCTTGCGCCATGCCTGTGCTTTCATTTATGTTCTTTCCAAATTACAGTAATGTATTCTAAATTTCTGAATGACGCCATTGGTACTGTTCACAATGACAAAGTGAGTTATTAGAATTGATAAGCTTCGACAATACTGGTGTTGCTGAATGCATATTAGCCTTTTTTTTTTTTTATTAGAAATAGGGTCTGATGTAGCTATCTATACACCTTGCCTTGCATGCACTGCTCTGCAGTATATTCATTATATAAGTTCTTGAAGATTTGTCCAGCTTGACTGGTATCCTTTAGTGCATAGGGAGTTGCACGCCGTCAAGGGGATTCTAAGAGTAAGTTAAGCTGACACAGAGAATTTGGATCCTCTCTGCTCTCACAATGAAGTGTTGTGTTGTGATCTGGTCTCCGCAGGGTCAGTGTCTGCAAAGCCAGCTTTTGGTCTCATCGTTTACTGTCGACCTGGTCCTTCATTTTGTTCAGGGATGTCCTGTAGAACACTTGACCTGGTTCACAGTTCACATGGGGCAGAGTCGTCTTTCCCAGCGTGTTTCTTTTCGATTCTGTAGACTAGTTGTATTGATGCGTGTTACCCAATTTCCCAGCTGGGTTAGTTTCCTTCTTCAAATTCGATTGTATTCGTATTTCTCTTCCCAATGGTTTTGTAACAGCTGGCAGAGTATTTGAACTAGTGTAGTCTGCGTCTTCCTTGAGTGGTTGTACAGTCACGTGGGCAGGTGCCGGTACTTTGTAATGTGCTTTGCCGTTTCTCAGTTGTTTAGATGCCAATGTGTGTTCATTTCGTTCTTTTGGTGTCTACAGGCCCAGTGTGGCTTTTTTTTTTTTTTTTTTTTTAGATTTTGTTTGTTTCTTTCTTTAGGGTTTATTTTCCTTTAATGTCTACGGGCAGAGTGTGTCCTTTTCGGTTGCTTTGGTGTCTACAGACAGAATACTGTATTTCCTTTGGTTTCTGGAATCAGAGTGTGTCCCTTTTGGTTGCTTTAGTGTGTAATGCAGAGTGTGTCCCTGGTGGTTTCTTTGGTGTGTACAAACAGGGTATGTCCTTTTTTGTTCTTTGGTGTCCACAGGCAAGAATGTTCTTTTTGGTGTCTACTGGCAGCGTGTTCTTTTTGTTTCCTTTGGTATCTACAGGTAGTGTGTGTCCTTTTTGGTTCCTTTCATGTCTATATGCACAGTGTGCCATTTTGGTCTGTCGTGTCTACAGGCACAGTGTGTCCTTTTTTGGTGTCTTCAGGGAGACAGTGTCCTTTTTGTTTCTTTTGTGTCTACAGCACAGTGTCCTTTTTGGTGTCTTTCATGTCTACCAGCACAGTGTGTCCTTTTTGGTGTCTTCAGAAGACAGTGTCCTTTTTTGTTTCTTTGGTGTCTACAGGCGCAGTGTCCTTTTTGGTGTCTTTCATGTCTATAGGCACAGTGTGTCCTTTTTGGTGTCTACAGGCACGGTGTGTCCTTTTTGGTGTCTACAGGCACAGTGTGTCCTTTTTTGGTGTCTACAGGCACGGTGTGTCCTTTTTTTGGTGTCTACAGGCATGGTGTGTACTTTTTGGTGTCTACAGCCACAGTGTGTCCTTTTTTGGGCCTACAGGCATGGTGTGTCCTTTTCGGTGTCTACAGGCAAGGTGTATTTTTTTGTGTGTCTGCAGGCACAGTGTGTCTTTTTGGTGTCTACAGGCACGGTGGGTCCTTTTTGGTGCCCACAGGCACAGTGTGTTCTTTTAAATTTCTTTGGTGTCTCTATAGCACAGTGTGTTCTTTTTGGTGTCTACAGGCAAGATGTGTCCTTTTTTGATGTCTACAGGCACGGTGCGTCCTGTTAGTGTCTGCAGGCATGGTGTGTCCTTTTTGGCGTCTACAGGCATGGTGTGTCCTTTTTGGTATCTCAGGCACAGAGTGTCCTTTTTGGTGTCTACAGGCACGGTGTGTCCTTTTGGTGTCTACAGGCACGGTCTGTCCTTGTTGGTGTCTGCAGGCACGGTGTGTCCTTTTTGGTGTCTACTTCTACAGGCGCGGTGTGTCCTTTTTGGTATCTCAGGCATGGAGTGTCCTTTTTGGTGTCTACAGGCATGGTGTGTCGTTTTTTTTTTTTTTTTTTTTTGGTGTCTATAGGCACGGTGTGTCCTTTTTGGTATCTCAGGCAGGGAATGTCCTTTTTAGTGTCTACAGGCACGGTGTGTCCTTTTTGTGTCTACGGGCACAGTGTGTTATTTTTTATTTCTTTGATGTCTACAAGCACAGCGTGTCCTTTCAGGTGTCTACAGGTACAGTGTGTCCCTTTTTGGTGTCCACAGGCACAGTGTGTCCTTTTTGGTGTCCACAGGCACAGTGTGTCCTTTGTAGTTCTTCTGGTGTGCAGGCAGATCCCTTCTGATGGAAGAACATGTCATGCACTTCACTGTAGTTCCGGCACTTCGGTCCCTCTCCGACATCTAGCTCTTAGCTGTGGTTCCCAGCACTCAGGCCTGGTTAAAACAGCTTTGGCTGGCAGAGGAGGGGTGTTAAACCAAGTCATTTGCCAACGAATTCCCAACACTCGGTGAGTTAGGATAGGCTTGCCTGTCCCAGCATCAAAGACAGCACAAGTGGACAGGACAAAGAAGATCATCAGGAGAACCCAATATCCAGGGGATGGGTCAGCAGAGCTATGATGGGGGATGAACAGTGACAATGCGCAAAAGTGAACTCTGTTGTAAAAGATTATAAGTTCAGCCAGGGATGAAGCTGTTGCATCAGGAACCCCGATTTGATGCAAACTGTTAGTGCTGGTGCTAGCAATTTACATCAAAACAGGGTCACTGGTGCACGTACGCCAGTGATGCATAATGTACTAATAGCTGTCTAGTGTGGTGTGGTGTTTGTGTATTATGAACCCAAAACGTTGAGTAGAACAGACTGCAAGAATCAAGTTATTCCATTTTCTAACAATTACGAGCAGAAATGGGGATTACAGAATGATAAATGCACGGTATTTTTGAGTCAGTCATAATATCATGGATTGGTCCTTATCTATACGAGTTTGAATGTGTAGGCTTCTTGGCTTCAGACAAGGGATGTGTTGATGTAACATTCTTTTCTTTATTTGTTTAGCTCTTCTTCAGCACAGACATTAGTGCAGTGTCACTTCCATCTAATGCAGACATCTGATGATAAACAACTGTTAGGCCTATCCATCAGGGTAATACGAAATAAAATAACAACTCAGTATTCCATTGTAAATATGCTTAATCGCCTTCAGTGCATCCTAGCATCTTCTGTCAAAAAACCTGCACTCAATTCGTAGATAGGCTGGTTTGGTATATTTCAACGTTGTCTCATATTACAGCGTTTAAAGATGATTAAATATATAAACCTAATGTTCTCTGTTCGAGAGTAAGAGTTCGTTTATGCATGATTTGAATTTCCTTCTTGAAAATGAAACACTCTATCAAAACAGGTTTTTACCACAAAAAGATGTCGACAGTGACAGACGAACGTGACTTAAACACCTAAATATATTAGATTCCAAGGCCATCATGACCCTGAAAATGGGAAGGCTGCAAGGCCGGACGAGATATACCAGCAGAATCCATCAAAGCAGACATAGAGACAGCTGTCAACATGCTATACAGACTCTTCAGCAGGATCTGAGAGAAGGAGGAGGTACCGGCTCAGTGGAAAGAAGGAATCATCATAAGCTGCCGAAGAAGGGAGACCTCAAATCTGCAGCAAGTACCGAGGGATCATGCTCCTGTCAACGCCAGGCGAGGTTCTCAGTAGGGTTCTACTGGAGAGGATGAAGGAGGCTGTCGACCCCAAGCTCCGAGACCCAGCAGGCAGGCTTCCGGCGGAACAAATCCTGTGCCGACCAGATCGCCAGCCTGCGCATCATCGTGGAACAGTTGCAGGAGTGGAATTCCTCCCTCTACATCAACTTCATAGATTATAAGAAGGCCTTCGACAATGTGGACAGAGAGACATTTTGGAAGCTCCTGAGGCACTACGGAGTCCTCGAGAAGATCATCTCCCTCATCCAGTGCACCTACTAGGACATGAACTGCGAGACTGCCCACGCCGGCCAGCTCTATAGAAGTTTCGAGGTGAAGACTGGAGTTCGGCAGGGGTACCTGCTGTCACCGTTCCTCTTCCTCCTGATCACTGTCTGATTCATGAAGACCACTACATCAGGCGGGAACAACGGTATACAGTGGACACTCTGGACGTACGCAACTAGATGTCATCGACTTCGCTGACGACCTGGCGCTCCTGTCACACAGCCTGAGCCAGATGCAGGACAAGACCAATCGCCTGGAGACCACATTAGCCGGGACAGGGCTTAAGATCAACAGGAAGAAAGACTGACTGCTGAAAAAAAACACACCACTGCCAACACACTAGTCACGGTCGGTGGAGAGCCATCAGGGAGGTGGAGTCTTTCGTCTACCTGGGAAGCGTGGTTGACCAACAGGGAGGCACGGACCAAGACGTCACAGCCAGAATCGACAAGGCAAGAGCAGCTTTCGTCATGCTCAAGAAATCTGTGCATCTGGAGGAATCAGCATAAGAACCAAACTCCGCATCTTCAACTCCAATGTGAAGTCAATTCTTCTGCTCTACGGATGCGAGACATTGCTGACAGCACAGACGATTCAACTAAAGATTCAGGCATTCTTCAATACCTGTCTGAGACGCATCTTCTAAATCCGATTGCAGAAGAAGATCCGAAACGAAGATCTGTGAAAGCGAGCGGGACAGGAGCCAGTGGCCAAGCAAATACTGCGATGGAAGTGGGGCTGGATCGGACACACCCTCAGGAAACCAGCGTCCAGCACGACACGCCAAGCCCTGACCTGGAACCCGCAGGGAAGGGGGAAGAGAGGTTGGCCTCGCAACAGCTGGAGGCGAGACACTGAGGCAGGGCTGAAGCAACAAGGGATCAACTGGACTGGAATGGCCAGGACAGCCCAGAACAGAGTGCGATGGCGAAGGGTCGTCGATGGTCTAGGCTCCACCGAGAGCGATGGGCATAAGTAAGTTATTAAGTACTTCCAACTGATGCAGACATTTTATGATGATCAGCTGTTAGGCCTGTCCATCAGGGTAATAAAAAATAAAATAGCAACTCAGTATTCCATTGTAAATGTGCCTAATCGCCTTCAGTACATCTTAGCATCTTCTGTCAAAAAAATTGCACTCAATTCGTAGATAGGCTAATTCAGTATTTTTCAACATTGTCTCATATTACAGCGTTTAAAGATGATTAAATATATGAACTTATGCTCTCTGTTTGAGAGTGAGAGTTCGTTTATGTGTCATTTGAATATTTCCTTCTTGAAAATAAAAAAAGTGTATCCAAACAGGGTGTACCAGAAAGATGTTGAGAGGACAGTTGTCAACGTCACCAACAGCTAGGCCTGTCTCTGGTTCCGGAAGACGATCTGGACCTCGGCCAGTTCCTATCTCGTTGTCTCTTTCTTCGTCTCTCCCTACCTCGCACAGGTTTGGAGAAATGGTTAAAGAAACTACCACGGAAAGAGCGACTGATGGGAGGGAAGAAAGGAGTGGGGTTGGGTTTAGGACCAGAGTAATGAAAATTAAATAGTACAAACACACACACGCGCGCGCGCACACACACACACACACACACACACACACACACACACACACACACACACACACACACATACATACATGCATACACACGCACAAACACACACATACATACATACATACATACATACATACATACATACATACATACATACACACGCACACATACATACATACATACATACATACATACATACATACACACGCGCGCGCGCGCACACACACACACACACACACACACACACACACACACACACACACACACACACACACACACACTAAAACCAGCAAGCATGGAAG
>JADBJO010001444.1:195000-200000 GCA_016801955.1 Conus betulinus
TAGAGAATACCATGACCTTTCATGTACCACACAGAGGATATTAGTATCTTTAAGGCACCACATAGAGAGTATCATGACCTTTCATGTACCACATAGAGGATATTAGTATCGTTTAGGCACTACATAGAGAAGATTATGACCTTTCATGTACCACAGAGGATATTAGTATCGTTTAGGCACTACATAGAGAAGATTATGACCTTTCATGTACCACATAGAGGATATTAGTATCGTTTAGGCACACTACATAGAGAAGATTATGACCTTTCATGCACCTCATACAGGACAGTATTACATTTGATGCACCTTGTAGAGGACTCTACTATTTTTCATGCACCAGTGGACATTGACCTTTTATGCACCGGGTGATATGATTGCCTCTCGTGCTCCAGAGGGAGACCTTTCATGAAGATCTTTCTTTCATGAAGATGCGCGAGAAGACATAATGATCTTTCATGGACCAGAGGACATGAAGACCTTTCATGCGCGAGAAGACATAATGATCTTTCATGTACCAGAGGACATGATGATTTTTCAAGCTCCAGAGGACATGAAGACCTTTCATGCACGAGAAGACATAATGATCTTTCATGTCCCAGAGGACATGATGATCTTTCATGCTCCAGAGGACATGATTGCCTTTCATGCTCCAGAGGACATGAAGACTTTTCATGCGCGAGAAGACATAATGATCTTTCATGGACCAGAGGACATGAAGACCTTTCATGCGCGAGAAGACATAATGATCTTTCATGTACCAGAGGACATGGTGATTTTTCATGCTCCAGAGACATGATTGCCTTTCATGCTCCAGAGGACATGAATACTTTTCATGCGCGAGAAGACATATGATCTTTCATGCACTAGAGGACATGATGACCTTTTACGCACCAGAGGACGTGATGACCTTTTATGCTCCAGAGGACATTATGATCTCTGATGCACCAGCGAACATGATGACCTTTCATGCACCAGGGGACATTATGATATTTCATGCACCAGCAGACATTATGATCTTTCATGCACCAGCAGACATTATGATCTTTCATGCACCAGCGGACATTATGATCTTTCATGCACCAGAGGACGTGATGACCTTTTATGCTCCAGAGGACATTATGATCTCTGATGCACCAGCGAACATGATGATCTTTCATGCACCAGCGGACATTATGATCTTCCATGCACCAGCGGACATTATGATCTTTCATGCACCAGCGGACATTATGATCTTTCATGCACCAGCGGACATTATGATCTTTCATGCTCCAGCGGACATGATGACCTTTCATGCTCCAGAGGACATGATGATTTTTCATGCACTAGAGGACATATTATCTTTCACGCACCAGAAAACACTGCCATCTTCCATGTGCCAAAGACGTTATTTCATTCATCACGTACATGAAGTTTTTTTTTTTTAACCTTTTATGCACTGCACAGAGGGCCTTTTTACCTTTCGTAGACCACACAGAGGGGAACATATTACTTTTATGATCCTAGAACATTGTCGTCTTTCATACACCACATAAAGGACATTATTGCTCTGCATTCATGTATGATCATTATTATTACATTTCATGCACACGGTAGAGGATATAATTACTGTCAAACTCTCTTGCTCACGCAACGTCAACAAACAACTGAAACCATTGTTACCTTTCATGCATAAAATAGTGGACGTCATTATCTTTGATGCACCAGAGGCCATTATTACTTTTCATGCACAATATAGTGACGTCATTATCTTTCATGCACCAGGGGCCATTGTCACCTTTCATGCACATTATAGTGACGTCGTTATCTTTAATGCATCAGAGGCCATTATTACATTTCATGCACAAGATAGTGTGACGTCATTATATTTAATGCACCAGAGGCCATTGTCAACTTTCATCCACATCATAGTGGAGGTTATTACCTTTAATGCACCAGAGGCCTTCATTATTGTCATGCACGACATAGTGGACAGCTATTACTTTTTATGCATCACATTGAGTACGTCGTTACCTTTCATGCATGAGAGGACGTTGTTACCTTTCCCGCGTCACACACAGAACGCGACTGTCTTTCACGGAGCCGAGAACATTATTGGGTCTGGCACTGTCAGCCATTTTGTCTCGATCTTGAGACATCCCCAAGCTACTCTTGCAATTTCTCGCCACTCATCGCAGGAAGTCGCAAAGAAACGGCGCCAGTCGCCAAACTCGTTAGAATTCTTGAGTGTTCCATCTACGAAACGAATTCGGATTAAAATGAATAGATAAATAAATGATTAAACAAATCACTGAAGAGATAAATAAATAGACGAACAAGTGATCTTTGAAATTTAAATAGAAATAAGTGAATAAGATATGACTAAATGACCATACAAAATGAATAAATGAATTTATAAATAAATACACTTGTAACTGTGTCAGTGCAACTTTAGAATGAAGAAATATTTACATTCATTCATGAAAAAATGAATAAGAGATGGGTGTATCTACCCAGAGCTTTTATGTTTGCATGCCGAGCCTATATCCTCCTACCTCCAGCTCACAGCTGTGCTTTCTGCACGTAGAACACACACACACACACACACACACGCACACACACACACACACACACACACACACACACACTACGCGCTCGCGCGCGCGCGCGCGCTCTCTCTCTCTCTCTCTCTCTCTCTCACACACACACACACACACACACACACACACACACACACACACACACACACACACACACACACACACACACACACACACACACACACATATATATATATATATATATATATATACGCAAACACACACACACACACACACACACACACACACACACACACACACACACACACACACACACACACACACACACATATCCTTCCATCTTCCTCTCCCTCCTAGACCCCACATCTTCCGCTCCTACCTCCCCTCCCTTCTTACACCTAATGCCCAACTTTTTAGATTTCATCCCTGTATGGCTTGACGTCGCAGGCATAGTCTAGTTTTGCACGCGGACACCTTCGGGACGAATAGAGAGTCAAACCTGTCATGCATCCAGAATTTTTCAGGATGACATTGCTGACCAACTGACAATCCATATCTCAGGACGCTCCATGCAGATGACCTTGCCGTATGGACAAAAGCAGAACAAAACACCGCAGCTTACAGAATGCAGGAAACAATGAATTGCATCTCAAATTGGGCAATGAGTGGATGGTCACCATCAACAGGACCAAAACGGAGGCCATTTGCCTCTCACTCTCCCCAAAGAGAGAGGCTTTCATCCTTCAGATAGAAGGCCAAGACATTCCACAAGAAGATACCCCAACATTTCTGGGTAAAGCTGGACAGAAAGATAACGTGGTCCCCGCAGATCAATACCATGCACAGCAAAGCAGTGAGAAAGATGGCTGTGATGAAGAAACTGGCTGGAACAAAATGGAGAGCTAACATGAAGATCTTGACCCAAGTATACAGTGGCACTGAAAGACCCCACATGGAGTATGGTTCCAACGCCTGGTCAACAGCCGAAAAGACTCCCATCCCATCCACTGCACACCAACCTCTATGTTCCAACAAAGAACAGACTCAAGCGCCAGAGCCCCAACCATCTAAGCAAGGCGCTTCAGGAAAAGTACAGAAAATTGCTACCAACAGCAGACCACCCAGTGGAAATGCTCCAAGGCTGCATAGAGTGGACAGCTGATACTCCTCCCCATCATCCTTGACATTCTTGGCATTGGAGCCAAAGAAGACCACAGTGAAACAGAACTCAAGTCCCGGACTCTTGAGGCTCTAGCCAGGGACTACCCAAGCACTACTTGGGCCCGAGTCTACACAGATGGCTCTGCGGAGAAAGCTGTAAGAAATGAGGGAGACGGTGTTTTCATCAAGTTCCCAGATGGCAGTTCCATCAGCAAGTCTTTAGCCACCGGTAGCTTCTCAACTAACTACAGAGCAGAAGCATGTGCCCTTCTCACTGCTGTACAGATACTAAATGAAATCTTACCAACCCACATGGTGTTCCTTACAGATTGTCGAGCCGTCCTTCAAACCTCCAGAGGAGAGAAAGAGAGCAGATCCTACAGGAAATCATACAGGAACTGCACACCTTGAGCAGGAAAACAATACCAGTCCTGCAGTGGATTCCCTTCCACTGTGGTATTGCAGGAAATGAAGAGGTGGACAGACCAAATAGCCCATGCTCTCCAAGAGAAGGTGAAGACCAGCATGCCATTTCAGGAAATGGTCAGAAAGACTACAGGTGGAGGTAGAGAAGGATGACATTCACCATCCTGAGCGTGCCCAACAAGTCGCCATCTTCAGACTAAGAACTGGACACTGTCAGTTGCTCTCCCACCTCTATCGCCTGAATACATCGCACAAGGACGAATGCCCATGTAGCACTGGCCCACAAAACCCAGCCCACGTACTTCAGTCCCGTCCCACGTTCGACAGCCTGCGGCGTGAGTTCTGGCCCGATGCAGTGGAACTCCAAGAAAAGCTGTGGGGAACGGTGGACTCACTCCGATGGACCGCTGACTTTGCCCAGCTGCCGGACTTTCTGTCTGACCAGCATGACCAGGGAACGCAGAAAAAAAGAAGAATGCATTCAGATGGAAATCCAAACGCTGTACTGATTCCATTGCCTTTATCCTCTTGCCCATGATTGAAAACAGAGAGCTGTGCAGATTCCTGACCACACCGGTCAGTCAGGGCACTCCTACAACAAATAGTGGTGGATCACCTATAGATCGAACAGTCCATAGGTGCTCTCTCTCTCTCTCTCTCTCTCTCTCTCTCTCTCTCTCTCTCTCTCTCTCTCTCTCTCTCTTAAAAAACAGACAGGAAGTCGCGGACTTGACGGGATTGATGGAAAAATTCTGAAAACATCAGCACCTGTTATACGTGAAACTCTTACCTACATTTACAATTTATGCATTGACAAATGTCACTTCTCCGCTCAGTTCAAAGTTGCAAAAGTAATACCCATTTTCAAATCTGAAG
>JADBJO010001444.1:205000-207500 GCA_016801955.1 Conus betulinus
CCCAATGGCCTGTTCAACTGCTCTGTAAATTTCTACTCTACTTTTAAGCATCATGTACACTGTAACCAATGGAATGAATGTGAAGATGGACGAGATGAAACAGAACATTGTGTTTTCAGCAGTGCCGACTGCCAGGGACTAGTGGCGTCTAGAAATAAGTGTTTCAAAACAGTTTTTCTTGACTTGCGAGTGCAGGGTATCTTATCTGATTACGAATGTAAGAAAATTGGCATGAGATTGGCATCTGTGAAAACAAGGAAAGAGCAGGCACACGCTCTTTATATTTTTGAACGATTCCATGAATTCCGAGTGACTTTTAGGTTCAACTTCAGGTTGGCAATCCGTGTTATTCATGTATAGCAAGTTTCGTAAATGGTCTGATAACACATTGATATACAACATGAATCACTTCAAAGTTATTCATGAATACGTTCCTTCAAGACTTGTCAATCCTATGATTCTTCTTTCCATGGCGTTTATGTATGTGTTCGACAAAACTGACTCAACATTGTGTGAATTAATATTAAATTCACACAGCACCATATTTTCACAAACATCACGGCCTTTTCTGGGCTCATTTCCTTCCATTTTCACATATACGCGATTGTCTTTATTTGCGTGTCCAGACATGCATGTCACACACTTGTTTTCATCATATGACTCTGAGAGTCATTTGTCTGAAGCAGCGCATGTAAACATTTACACGTTCATGAACGTCAGTGATGACCAGCGGAGTGTCATGTTTCTCCTGGAAAAATTCTTACAGACCTACACATCGTTTAGATGTGGTGTGTTGGTAGTGGTGTTGGTATGAAAACAGTGCATCACACTCTTGTGTGTGATTTCAGACGCCATTGTCCGGACGGGAGCGATGAGTCTTTCTGTGATCATCCTTTCTGTTCGGAGTTTTCTGTGTTCTAACGGTCAGTGTGTGACATACAGCCAACGATGCAACCAGTATGCAGACTGTGTGGATGACTCTGATGAGGTGGACTGTCCTGATGACAACATCCATGTGGTGGAGAACACTGAGGAAAACCAGAAGCAGCAGCTTCAGGTGAATCTCGATGGGTCCGGTTTATTTTACCCAACAAGTCATGAAGGCTGACGAGCCCTGCCCTCAAAGTCATTACCGCTGCAAAGCGGAGTGGTTGTACTGTCTGCCCGTCTACACTCGCTGCAATGGCTTTTCTGACTGTGTGTATGGAGAAGACGAACAGGACTGTGAGACAATGACGTGTCCTGGGTTCTACCGATGTCGTTCTTCCACCGTGTGCGTGCATGGACATCATCTCTGTGATGGCTGGGGTCAGTGTCCACAGCGAGAGACGATGAACTGATGTGTGACATGACCTGTCCTGAGCCCTGTCTGTGTCAAGGTCACGTGTTTCTGTGTAAAAACCGATTTCCGTCTTCCCTGTTCCTTCAGCTGAGATACGTGAATGCTGCAGGTGCAAAAATGACGCTCACTGACTTCAGTAAGAGTGTGTACCTTGTTCACCTGATTCTAACTAGATGTCATCTTTATAATATTTCTCAGACTAAGCTCATGAACCTGAAGTATCTCAATCTTGCCTACAATTTTCTGAGAACGGTTGATGTGGCTGTTTTCACTGGTCTGCCAATTTAAGAAGTTTAAACTTAACCAATAACCCACTCAGGGAAATCACAAGTGACGTTAAAAACCACATTCACCATACACTCAGACGAGCAGATTTTTCCAGAACATACATCGGTTCTATTTTCAGCGAGATATCTTTATACTTGCCTCTTCTTAGATATCTGAATATGTCATGCAGCGGTTTAGAAAACATTGGAGCAATAGGTTTCAAAACTCTGCCACAACTCGAAGAACTAGATGTAAGAGGCAATACATTCACAACCTATCCTTTCAATCTGCTGTCGAATTTACACCACGTAGCACGCATCTTTTCATCAAACTACAGATTTGCTGTGAGAATCTTCTGCCGGAACACTCGAGTGAAATCAAATGTTTCGCACCTGACTGCATACTTCTGTCGTGTAGCACACTGATACCAAGTGAGTTACAAAGATTTTTCTTTTGGCTGCTTGCTTTCTTTGCCATTACTGGCAACTGGGTTTGTTTAGCAATGTCCTTTGCAGTCAGGAGAATATTGGACAAACAGTTCTTGAAGGCTGTTAACCATGCGCAGCTTGCCGACACTTTGATGGGGATTCACATCACCATCGTCATGACGGCCAACCACAGGTTTCAAGGAGAGTATGTTCAGAAGGAAAAAGAGTGGACCCACAGTGTGAGTTGTCGCATGGCTGGCTTTCTGTTCATTCTGTCGCTGGAAGTGGTGGTCTGGACCAGCTGTTTTATCACCATGTATCACACCAGCGTGCTTTGTTTTCCTAGATGTCTGTTGCGATTCCACAAACATTCCACGTCAGTGTCCTCTGCCGTTGTATGGTTTTGTGTTTTACTGGCGTCGGTTCCACTTATGCCAGGTTTAGCACATTGGGGTCGTGAAGG
>JADBJO010001444.1:212500-267500 GCA_016801955.1 Conus betulinus
GCTATGAACACAGACTTGCGATTTTCAGTTATCTTTGTACCATTACCATACACTATGTACTAACACAGATCAGCTGCGAGTCTAGCCTTGAGTGTTAAAGTACTTAAAGTGAAAGAAAAAATGTACAGTATTTGCTTCTTTTTGAGGAGAAAAATACATCTAGGCGTTCGACAAATGCAGTGCAGAGGCAGAGAAAGGGAAAATCAGTAGGAGGGGGGATATTTTACTTTCTTGCTAACGGTCATATGTTAACTGCATAGAAAATAGCTAAGCATGAATAATGCATCTATACAGATGAACAGACTCTGGTTTTTCAATGAAACAGGAACAGAGTATAAGCCAATCGACAGCGTTAACAAAATAAATACTACAATTAGTAACACATAGAATAACCTTTTCTGCTGTGTGTGCGCCATAGCAGACGAACAAAGCAGTGAAAAGTCAGTCGTAATTACATTAAGAGACCCTGATACTGTCGTAAGCGATACTGATTACAGGAAAGAAACGTGAGAGACAGAGACAGAGAGAGAGAGAGAGAGAGAGAGAGAGAGAGAGAGAGAGAGAGAGAGAGAGAGAGAGAGAGACGGACAGACAGAAACAGACACACGGACAGACAGAAATAGACAGACAGACAGAAACAGAGAGAGGAAGATGCGGAAGACGCTGCGGCGATAGTGAACATTTAAAAAATCTTTTTTTTCAATGCTCGTTTATACATAAACATTGAAATTTTAAAAATAAAAAAAAATGGTACGGTTGAGAAGACGTTCTCACCCATTCGAAAGGATCAACGGCTTGCTTGAACTGATATTGTTGGCTATTTTCGACTATGATTGATTGTGTGCTCTTACCGGTGAACGCTAAGTACTTTACTTTCAACTCGAAGGTAACTCTGGCCCTTCTGAATGTTTCTTATCGTTATATGATAACAAAACAACGTCAAAGAGAAATTGAAATAGTTAAATTGTTAGTTTTTGGCCAACGATTAAGAAATATACGAACTAGAAAATAAAAGGGTGTTTGATTGTACACACACACACACACACACACACACACACACACACACACACACACACACAAAGAGGGTTAAGTGGGGGAGGGGGGGGGAGAATATACAGTGCGATTCGACACACAACACAAGACAGGATGTAGAACAACAGTGCAACGAAATACAAGATAACCACTCTGCACGAGAGAAATTTTTGTTTGCGTGACCGACAAAAGCTGTGCAAAGGGAGGAACGTGCATTCAGTGCAAACATCAGTTAAAACAACGTCTATCAGTTTGTGTTCGGTAATAAGTTGGTTGAGAATCAAGAAAACAGGGAATAGAAACGTAAGGGAAACAACTGTTCACTTGTCAAGGAAGCTTCTGTCCCTTTGATCGAAAGCTTGACCCCCGCTTATTTCCATTGTTGTCCGTTTTTTTTCTTTGAGCATTGCAAATCTACTCGGCCCTGGACTAAATGATGTTCGTGGTTGTGCTTTTGTTTCTACAGTTCTTCCACTGTGTGCCCGCCATCACGCGATTGTTATGCTTTTTAAAAATTGTTGTTTCTCCATCACTCACAAGAGATCATGAGGATAGATTATTGATCATTGATCATTGTTCTTTGTTCTCTCACATTGTCTGTCTGTTTGAAACTGAACACAGCATACTGGAAAGGCCTTGTAAGTCTCATGAGTCTTGTATGTCTTCCGTTGGAACCACAGCCCAGCTAGACAGCAACCGCCAAATGCAACCGCCATTTTTCCGATTCTATCACCTCTTCTGTTTGTGTGTGAAAATATCAATAATCGTAATAATGTTTCGCCTCTTTTAGTTGTGTGTCAAAATATCAATCACCATTATAATGTTTCACATCTTTTAATTGTGTGTCAAAATATCAATAATTGTAATAATGTTTCACCTCTTTTATTTGTGTGAAAATATCAATCATCGTGATAATGTTTCACCTCTTTTATTGGTGTGTCAAAATATCAATAATCGTAATAATGTTTCACATCTTTTTTCTGTGTATTAAAAATATCAATAATCGTAATAATGTTTCACATCTTTTATTTCTGTGTCAAAATATCAGTAATCGTGATAATGTTCCACCTTTGTTATTTGTATGTCAAAATATCAATAATCGTAATAATGTTTAGCGTTTTTTTATTCGTGTGTCAAAATATCAATTGTCGTAACAATGGTTCACCTCTTTTATTTGTGTGTCAAAATATCAGTTATCGTAATAATGTTTCACCTCTTTTATTTGTGTGTCAAAATACCAATAATCGTAAAAATGTTCCACCTTTTTAATTTGTGTGTAAAAATATCAATCATCGTAATATTGTTTCACCTCTTATATTACGAAATTAGATACGTCATTATTATTATTATTACTATTATTAATTTTTTTTTTGGTCGTTATCATCATCATCACTAGTAGTAGCAGCAACAGCAGCAGGAACAGTAGCAGCAGCAGTAGTAGTAGTAGTAGTAGTAGTAGTCGTGTGGTGACAGTTGTGGTGGTGGTGGAGTCGCTGTTGTTGTTATTAAGCGCGCTTATACAGCGTCCATCCTCGGCTAGAAACCAAGCTCAAAAGCACTTTGCAACCCGCACTCTCGTTTACACAACAGGCTGCCTACCTTGGCAGAGCCAACTAAAGAGCTGCCTGCTAGCGCCACATTCACTTGTATCCCGCGTCATTCAGTCTGTCAGTCATTCAGTTTTTTCATTCATACTTTCATTCTTTTGGTGCATGCTATGTGTGTACGTGTCATCCATTCCACGCCCAAACAGGTCTTCTCTTCCGATAGTGGTGACAGAATTTTACGTTTGTGCAAGATGTAATGCCTGTGTCAATACACAGAACCTCAGTGAATAGTTTTGTCTGAAGGACTTTGGAGGAAGTTGAATCAGAAACCAGTCTTAACTCCGAGGGAAAAATCCCCCAGTACCGAAACACTCTGGTGAAGATTCGAACCTTCCATTCCCGTCCACGAAACTAGGTGTCAAACTGGTCGCCAGAACTATAAGTTGTCTAGTGCATTGGTGGCAAACGAGCCGCTTCTATCGATTGAAATACAAGTTTCAGAGTCAAATGGGAATCTGGGTGCACGTTGACTCTTGCTCCCCTGATGAAATAAACACACGCCCATCGCACCAAACGAATGCTGCTTACAATACCGAATCGCCAGCAGAAATGACAACACAGACCACACTGAACAAACAAGGAGACATCCCCCAAAAAGGATGTTCCAAGCTTGCTTTAGATTTCCTTTCATACCAATGAAACTGAGGTTATCTGCATTTCTTACTGTTCGTCCATGTGTTTGTTTGACTATAATTATTCAAGATCGCAAAGGCTGTGCCAGTCTCGAATAAGTGTTAACTTGTATTTAATCATGTCTCTAGTTGTTGCTGTGTAGATGTGTCGGGTACAAGCTTGAAACGCGGCTGATTGCGTTGGTGCACCCTACACATTGGATGGTGGTACACCATTAGCTATAATTTGTGGTATTCTTATCACCAAGGATTTAAATGCGGTCAATACGAACTCCCTTATGCAAAATAAAGTGTCTGACATAGCTGCACATTTTCTTTAACATGAATTAAATATAAATTATCAAACGAACGAAACATAAGCTTCCATATGTAGAAGATACATATGTTTATTTGAGGTAAAACTGTTACACCTTTCGCTGCTGATCATAGTTTATGCAACCAGAGCACATGGGCTGCAACTATCCTCATTCGTATTGTTAGCATGTGAAGTTATTTGCAAGCCACTATTTTTTTTTCCATGGCACAACAATAACTGAATATTAAGATTACAGTCGATTTTGATAATGTATGTGGCAGTATGGTCAATTTACTGATCAACACCATCATAATCATCCTCATTCTATCTCAAATTTCTATGTCGATGGCGTTTACATTTCTTGTTGGTGGTGGTGGTGTATGTGTGTGCATGTGAGGCGTAAGTGCAATATGTGCGTGTGAATGCTTACGCGTGTGCGTGAGTGTGTTCTAGAGTCTATGGGCTTGTTAGTTGCGTGTGTATAGACTGACATTTCCCGTCAAGAGTAAGAATCTTTAAAGTCGCATATTTGACATAGTTACTTGAACAAACAAGCTAATAGTTTAATACAATTTGTACATATCACGCAGTAGAAGAAATACTTTTGAAAAAATGGAATAAACAGTTTTTAAAAGATACATTTTACACCCCAGGAGACTCCACACGCTGCCGTCGGTTTAGATCAGCCTTTGTGATGAGGCTCCAGAGAGGTTTAAAATAACTCCACATACACAGAGGCTCCAGAATGTTTCAGCTTTATACACTGCACATCATTCGAAGATTGGAGTATGTCATGCGAGCACCTACAAACCATCAAATAATCAAACGTCAGAAAAAAAAGAGGTTAAAAGGAGACGCCCCTTTCATCTAGAGCCGAATAGCTGAAACCAGCAACATTCTGGCTTTTTAGAAGCAGTTTTTGATTTCATTCGATTTCATTTGACGTTGCTCTTTTTCCCTCTTGATTGCTCAAGATTTTTTTTCTTTTCATCTTTATGTAGACCACCACAGCCTTTTTGTGTATTTTCTACAGATTCCACTGTTTGTTCATCCCAATATTTGTTTTACAGGGTTTTTTTTTAATCGGATACAGGCCTGCGGAGGTCAACGTTTCGGTGACCTTCTCTTGATTGTGGACAGAACGCTTCCTGTTTACATCACTGTGTGGTCACGGCAAACATCCGTGTGTGGGTTCAACGCTGCTTTCTCTGGCTTCACTTTCAGGTTTATCAACGAGGTGTCACCACGTGCGGCCTAGTCCATGTACGCTACACCACATTTGCTCTGTGTCGAGAGTCACACCGCGCAGGATTTACAGCTGATGGATAAATCAGTTGTGAAGCGGTTTAAGACGAGCGTCTCATGGAGACACGACTTAGAGATGCCTGGCCTATGCATGAGCCCAACGCGCTGCACAGACCTTGTGTACCTACCTAACAATGTCTGTGTCACTAGTGCGCTCGCGCGTGCGCGCGCGCGCGCGCGCCTGTGTGTGTATGTGTGTGTGTGTGTGTGTGTGAGAGAGAGAGAGGGGGGCGGAGAGCATGGGTGGATGGTCACTTGCTCATGCGTATGAGAGCGCCTTTGTGTGTGTGTGTGTGTGTGCGTGTGTGTGTGTGTGTGTGTGTGTGTGTGTGAGCGCGCACATGTATGTGTATACGTGTGTGATCTGTGGACTTGTGTGAGCATGCTCCTGCATGCGCTGTGAAGGATTTCTGCTTTCTTTGGGGAGGGTACATCGCTTAGGTTCAACGCCATCAATTGTCCTGTTTTTCGTGTATTATTGTAATCAGCCCAAATATTTCGTTTCACAGACCTTTTTCCAGGAACTGCAGACCCAGGCTCATTATCGTTGTTGTTGTTGCTGCTGTTGTTGCTGCTGCTGCTGCTGCTGCTGCTGCTGTGTTGGTTCCTACCGTTTCCCCGAATGATCTCATTTCCTATCGTGTGACTTCGCGTTTCGATTTCAACTCTCTGGAAACACCTCACTTCACAGATGATTTTTTCTTTTTCCCTGGGCTTCTGTCAGTGTCCATGTTGACACTGGTACGTCTACTTTGGAAAAAAAAGAGTGTGCTGATCGGCTGAGGTTTGGTGTACACGGGGATGCTGGGGGTGTTTCAGTGTGAAATTATTGTAGATTAACACTAGGTTAAACAGACACCCAGACAAAGGGAGAATTGGGCTGTGCTATGGTGAAGAATTCTCCCGAGTGGAGTGTGCACAGGAAAAGAGCACAGGAATGTAACACGATTCAATGCAATACTATTTAATACAAATGTAATGCAAACAATACAGTACAGCATGATGTATTCCAGTGCAATGTAACACAACGTTACACACTGCAGTACACAGACACATCTCAGTCTCTTCTTTCATGAACGTGTCAAACTTCGTGTCATGGGAAACACACTCGCTGAAACTCTCCACAAGGGCACGCTTACTCACGTTGGCTCTGCCACGAAACAGATACTGCTGTCTGTAGGAGAATTAGATAGGGATATCCCCCGTATGCTGGATCAGAACTGGCCCCTTTGAACACCACCGAAGTGAATCAGTGGCAGTGGGGCAGTGTCTCCTCTGGTGGGTTGCCTCATAAAGATCAGAGTCCCGTGAACTGCTGATACCGGAACTTTTGCAGGTCGATGCTGGGTGTAGATTTGAACTGGAAGGACAGAATGGATACTGTGACAGAATGCTGTTGGAAGGAGTGTAAGAGATGGGATGGGGGGGGGGGGGGGTAAGAATGGGGTTGAGGGGTGGGTGGAGGCACAGAAGATAAGACAGAGAAAAGTGTCTTCGTATACCCACGCAACATCATCAACAATGACAACAAGAAAGTGTAGTGAACATGTAGACATCACTGACTCTTTATGCTTTTTTTTCACATGTCTTTCTTTCTCGTTTTCGTCGCATATATATATATATATATATATATATATATATATATAGAGAGAGAGAGAGAGAGAGAGAGAGAGAGAGAGAGAGAGAGAGAATGGTTGCAATAGCCAACACCAATCTAAAAAGATTGCTCAACCGTATTTGGAGCGGCATCTGTTAAAATGTAAGGTTTAAAAATAAGGCTTAAAATCTACAACGTTGTTTCATGCGCCCGCAATCGTCAGGGGGGGGGGGGGGGGGGGTGGGGGGGGGGGGGGGGGGGGGGGGGGGTTCTATGCTGCCAGTGTTTTATAGCTACTTGTGTTGTCTGTCATCAGGTGCTGCCTGTGTTTTTCGTGTGTTTTTGATTTCTGCTCACTGACAGGAATTTCCACTTGTGTCTGCAGTTATTAACCATTTCCATCCTAGCATTTAGGGTTGCCAATTGTGGTTTACATAGTATTGTGTATTTTTCCGTTAAGCATAGGTTACATCTTTTGAAATATTATTGTATGATGCTGCACTTTTTATGATTTCCAGGATATATTGTAGTCTATTTTTTATCTTTAAGCTTCCAGATGTATTTACTCAATTCTGTTTGGTTTTTGTATCTTTCTTTATTGAATGACTGTTTGTGGTTTGCATATCTAGTTTTAAATTGGTTTTTCAGTAATACCTATATATGTTTCTTCTGCGTTCTCTGATGTTACAGTGGCTTGATACACAATGTTGTTCTAGAGGCATTTGTTGCTTAAAGGGCACTGTTCTTTCTTGGTACAATTGCAAGATGTCCTTTCTTCATCCTCATTTTTCTCTGTACTGCTTTTCATTTTGTTGATCGAGACAATGATGTTTTTTGAGGTTGGACATACATGAGTATGATAATTTGATGTTGCTTTTATTAAATATCTTGAATATTTTTGCTCTTTTGGAAAGATGATGTCAGGATTTTGAAGAATTCTTTCCCTACATTTGTCTTAACTCTCCCGTCGTATGGGGGGTTGTACCATATTATCTTCCTTTTCCTGTTCTTCTTGTGTCTGCTCGTGTCATTGTCTGGATCATATCGTAATTTATAGTTGTAGCCACTTTTGTGTAATGCTTCTTGGTATTCAGCTGCAGCGTTGTTGAATGCTGTTTCATTACATGACAAGTTAGATAGTCTCTTGTTTATGCCTCTGGGTATTGTTTTCAGTATGGAAGGTGGGTGGTTACTTTCGATATTTACATAAATAGGTGTGTCGTTTTGGTTTTTTGTATGGTTTTATATATATGTTGGTTGAGGTCTAACGTTATATCTAGATAGTTCACTATCTTTTTATTTGCTTCTATAGTGATTTTTAGATTTTGGTTGTGGAGGATTTTGTACAATTCTTTTTTCTTATTTTCAGTGTTTCTTGGGTTGTCGTTCAGCGCAGCGAGGCCATCATCTCTGTACAGTCCAATTTGTTTTCCAAGGTTTTTTTTTTTTTAATGTTAGATAGCATAAATAGTCCGACAAGTTTGCAAGTTTCGTCGCCATCATATGATCCCATTGTAACATCAAAAGTTGATTTCTTGCTTGTGCTCTTAGTCCAGATTTCATTTTTGCTATGCAGCAAAGTTTTCTTTGTATGGAAAATGATTTCCATTTCTGACCCTGATATTTCAGTCTGTTTGTTGGCAAATTTTATAGCTTTGGTGAGTAGTTCTTCATTTATAGATGGGGTAAAAATCTACTATGTCAAATGTTATTTAAAAAAAATTTTAAAAAAAACTGTGTTTTCTTGCTTGTTGAGTTTTTTTAAACCATTGTATGACTTCACATGTGTTCTTCCAGAGATTGAATTCAGTGTTCTCTCTAAAAATTTTTTATGGCTTTTTCTAAGATTTTTTTTTTGCTGATTTTCCCTTATTCAGATTTGGATGGGTTTATCAATCTGCATGTTGGGTTATTCAGAAAATTGGGTTTATGGTCTTTGAGTGTTATAAAGGCTTCTCTTGCTGCTGTTGTCTCTACTCTATCGCTTAGGTCCATTTGGTGTACAAGCTCCTTTTCTTTTTTTCTAATGTGGTCATATGTAGTTTTATCAACTTTTTTGTAATTTTTTTGGATGTTTTTATCAAGGAGCTGTGAGTACTCTTTAGGTTCCATTTTATTGAAGTTGCTGGTCTTATCTGCTTTCACAAGTTTTTTTTTTTTTTTTTTTTTTTTTTTTTCATTTTGGATTTGTTTGATTTCGTTTTTTAACGATGTTTGAAATTCGTTGTTTGATTTTTTTAATTCTATATTAGCTATCATCCTTTTCATCTTATCTTCAAATGTCTTCATTTCCTCAATGGCTGGTGGTGCTCGCCATAAGTTCAAGTCATATGTGTTTTTATCTTCTTTCTTGGCATTAGGGTTTAAGAAGAAAAATGCTTTCCATCTCATTTTTTTTCAAAATGGAGCGACTGATGGCGGAGAACGAAAGCAAAATTTAGAAACAGTGGGGGTTAGTTGCCGCCAAGGACATTGACACAAAAAAAGCACAGGGACAAGACACGACGCATTTCGACCTCTTGGGTCTTCTTCAAGCAAAAAAAAAAAATCACATTTAACATTTAGGACAGTACAAACAAAGAACGAAGAGAGACTTATCTGATGTCCATGTGGTGTGCTGTGAAGAATGGCCGCCAGAAAGGAAATGACGGAGGGGATTATGGGAGAGGAAAAAAAGGGGGGGGAGGGGGGGGTGCGTGGAGGGAGGGGAAGAGAGAGGCGATGGGGTTGTGTGGTTAGTTTAGTGGGGTAGTGTGGTATATGTGATGGTTGTGGTTAAGATGGATTGATAATAATGCTAAGAGGGGGGAAGGGGGCTGGGGTGATATATATATATATATATATATATATATATATATATATACATATATATATACATATATATATATATATATATATATATTATATTTTAAAAAAAATTATATATATATGTATATATGTGTGTGTATATATATATATATATATATATATATGTAAATATATAGGAGGGGTGGTAATAGTAATAATGATAGTGCTAGTAATTATAATAAATAAGTAGAAGAATAGAATGACAGTAACTAATTTTAAAAAAAAGGAGGGTGTGGGTGGGGAGGAGGGTAGTGTGTGTGTGTGTGTGTGAGGGGGGGAGGGGAGGGGGCGGTGGGGGGGGGGGGGCAAGAGAAGGAGAGCTCATATAGCTACATCCACTATGAGGTGGGGGGGGGGGTGTGGGAGGTTCATACAAATAGTGCTGTTGAAAAAGTAAACAATGCTGTGGGATGATGTTAATTGTAACAGGTGAAATAATGTGTTGGCGTTAATGTGCTGATGTTGGTTGAGAAAATATAGCAATGCTCAATGAGAAACAGGGTATCATGTGTTACACACACACACACACACACACACACACACACACACACACACACACACACACACACACACACAAAAAAAAAAAAAAAGGAAGGGGGGACCACATTAAACAGTATTGTGGGTAAGTTATGATGGTATGATGGTAATGGGACTAAACGTGGAAGGTTGTCACACATATTCACACATATGCGACTTTAAAGATTCGTACGCTTGACGGGAAACGTCAAAGTCTATACTCGCAACTAACAAGCCCATAGACTCTAGAACACACTCGCGCACACGCGTGCATTCACACGCACGTACTGCACTTACGCCTCACATGCACACACATACACACCACCACCACCAACAAGAAATGTAAACGCCATCGACATAGAAATTTGAGATAGAATGAGGATGATTATGATGGTGTTGATCAGTAAATTGACCATGCTGCCACATACATTATCGAAATCAACTGTATTCTTAATATTCAGTTATTGTTGTGCCATGGAAAAAAGTAGTGGTTTGCAAATAACCTCACATGTTAACAATACAAATGAGGATAGTTGCAGCCCATGTGCTCTGGTTGCATAAACTATGATCAGCAGCGAAAGGTGGTAACAGTTTTACCTCAAATAAACATATGTATCTTCTACATATGGAAGCTTATGTTTCGTTCGTTTGATAATTTATATTTAATCCATGTTAAAGAAAATGTGCGGCTATGTCGGACACTTCTTTTTTTGCATAAGGGAGTTCGTATTGACCGCATTTAAATCCTTGGTGATAAGAATACCGCAGAATTATAGCTAATGGTGTACCACCATCCAATGTGTAGGGTGCACCAACGCAATCAGCCGCGTTTCAAGCTTGTACCCGACACATCTACACAGCAACAACTAGAGACATGATTAAATACAAGTTAACACTTATTCGAGACTGGCACAGCCTTTGCGATCTTGAATAATTATAGTCAAACAAACACATGGACGAACAGTAAGAAATGCAGATAACCTCAGTTCATTGGTATGAAAGGGAAATCTAAAGCAAGCTTGGAACATCCTTTTTGGGGGATGTCTCCTTGTTTGTTCAGTGTGGTCTGTGTTGTCATTTCTGCTGGCGATTCGGTATTGTAAGCAGCATTCGTTTGGTGCGATGGGCGTGTGTTTATTTCATCAGGGGAGCAAGAGTCAACGTGCACCCAGATTCCCATTTGACTCTGAAACTTGTATTTCAATCGATAGAAGCGGCTCGTTTGCCACCAATGGCACTAGACAACTTATAGTTCTGGCGACCAGTTTGACACCTAGTTTCGTGGACGGGAATGGAAGGTTCGAATCTTCACCACCAGAGTGTTTCGGTACTGGGGGATTTTTCCCTCGGAGTTAAGATTGGTTCTGATTCAACTTCCTCCAAAGTCCTTCAGACAAAACTATTCACTGAGGTTCTGTGTATTGACACAGGCATTACATCTTGCACAAACGTAAAATTCTGTCACCAACTATCGGAAGAGAAGACCTGTTTGGCCGTGGAATGGATGACACACACACACATAGCATGCACCAAAAGAATGAAAGTATGAATGAAAAAACTGAATGACTGACAGACTGAATGACGCGGGATACAAGTGAATGTGGCGCTAGCAGGCAGCTCTTTAGTTGGCTCTGCCAAGGTAGGCAGCCTGTTGTGTAAACGAGAGTGCTGGTTGCAAAGCGCTTTTGAGCTTGGGTTTCTAGCCGAGGATGGACGCTGTATAAGCGCGCTTAATAACAACAACAGCGACACCACCACCACCACAACTGTCACCACACTACTACTACTACTACTGCTGCTGCTGCTGCTGCTGCTACTACTACTACTACTACTGATGATGATGATGATGATAACGACAAAACAATAATAATAAGAAGAGTAATGATAATAATGACGTATCTAATTTCGTAATATAAGAGGTAATAATAATAATAATGACGTATCTAATTTCGTAATATAAGAGGTGAAACAGTGTTACAATGATTGATATTTTGACACAGAAATTAAAAAGGTGAAACATTTATACGATTATGATATTTTGACACACAAATGAAAAAGGTGAAACATTATTACGATAATTGATATTTTCACACACAAATAAAAGAGATGAACCATTGTTACGACAATTGATATTAAGACACAAATAAAAAAACGCGAAACATTATTACGATTATTGATATTTTGACATACAAATAAAAAAGGTGGAACATTATTACTATTATTGATATTCTGACACAGAAAATAAAAGAGATGAAACATTATTACGATTATTTATATTTTAAACACAAAGAAAAGATGTGAAACATTATTACGATTATTGATATTTTGACACACCAAATAAAAGAGGTGAAACATTATCATGATGATTGATATTTTCACACAAATAAATGAGGTGAAACATTATTACAATTATTGATATTTTGACACACAATTAAAAGATGTGAAACATTATAATGGTGATTGATATTTTGACACACAAACTAAAAGAGGCGAAACATTATTACGATTATTGATATTTTCACACACAAACAGAAGAGGTGATAGAATCGGAAAAATGGCGGTTGCATTTGGCGGTTGCTGTCTAGCTGGGCTGTGGTTCCAACGGAAGACATACAAGACTCATGAGACTTACAAGGCCTTTCCAGTATGCTGTGTTCAGTTTCAAACAGACAGACAATGTGAGGGAACAAAGAACAAAGAACAATGATCAATGATCTATCCTCATGATCTCTTATGAGTGATGGAGAAACAATAAAAAAAAAAATTTTAAAAAGCATAACAATCGTGAGATGGCGGGCACACAGTGGAAGAACTGTAGAAACAAAAGCACAACCACGAACATCATTTAGTTCAGGGCCGAGTAGATTTGCAATGCTCAGTTTAAAACGGACAACAATGAAAGGAAGGGGGGTTCAAGCTTTCGATCAAAGGGACAGAAGCTTCCTTGATAGCAAGACAATTGAACAGTTGTTTCCCTTACGTTTCTATTCCCTGTTTCTCTTGATTCTCAACCAACTTATTACCGAACACAAACTGGTAGACGTTGTTTTAACTGATGTTTGCACTGAATGCACGTTCCTCCCTTTGCACAGCTTTTGTCGGTCACGCAAACAAATTTCTCTCGTGCAGAGTGGTTATCTTGTATTTCGTTGCACTGTTGTTCTACATCCTGTCTTGTGTGTCGAATCGCACTGTATATTCTCTCCCCCCCCCCCCCCCCCCCCCCCACTCAACCCTCTTTGTGTGTGTGTGTGTGTGTGTGTGTGCGTGTGGTGTGTGTGTGTGTGTGTGTGTGTGTGTGTGTGTGTACGTGTGTACAATCAAACACCCTTTTATTTTCTAGTTCGTATATTTCTTAATCGTTGGCCTAAAACTAATAATTTAACTATTTCAATTTCTCTTTGACGTTGTTTTGTTATCATATAACGATAAGGAACATTCAGAAGGGCCAGAGTTACCTTCGAGTTAAAAGTGAAGTACTTAGCGTTCACCGGTAAGAACACACAATCAATCATAGTCGAAAATAGCCAACAATATCAGTTCATGCAAGCCGTTGATCCTTTCGAATAGGTGAGAACGTCTTAACCGTACCATTTTTTCTTTCTTTTTAAAATTTCAATGTTTATGTATAAACGAGCATTGAAAAAAAAGATTTTTTAATGTTCACTATCACCGCAGCGTCTTCCGCATCTTCCTCTCTCTGTTTCTATCTGTCTGTCTATTTCTGTCTGTCCGTGTGTCTGTTTCTGTCTGTCTGTCTGTCTGTCTGTCTCTCTCTCTCTCTCTCTCTCTCTCTCTCTCTCTCTCTCTCTCTCTCTCTCTCTCACCTATTTCTTCTGGGGGAGGGAGTTTGCTGCTGTTACGATGCGGCGACGTTGAACTTAATCCAGGACCCCGTACTTCCATGAAACAAACGCAACTTGGATCTCAGTCTTCGCGTTCTCCTGGTGTTAGTGCACGAGACACACCATCGGATGCTTCCCAGAACAGAGATCAGTGCTCTAGAGATGTCTTGTCTATGCTCCATCAGTTGAACGTGAAGTTTGATGCTGTGAGGGATGCCATCAGAGGCCTCAGAGACGGTTTTGATATGATGCACGAGGAAATGAAGAACATGAAGGAAGAGTGCACCCGTCTGCGAGAAGAAAACGCCGCACTGAGGGAGAGCAACGACCGCCTAGAGAAGAGGATGGAAGAGATGGAGAGGAAGACTGACGACCTGGAATGCAGATCCAAACGGAAGAACGTCATCATCCATGGGCTCCACAAACCAGAGAAGAAGTCGGCAGATGACCTGGAAGCTGCTGTCAGGGGAGCTCTTCACTGACCGACTGGAGCTGGCCAAGGACGTTCCCTTCGACCGCCTACATCGTTTGAACCAGAGGCCCAACGCTCCGGTAATCGGGTGCTGTACCTTCTACAAGGACAAGGTAGAGTTACTTAGGGCGAGAGGGAAATTGAAAGGCACTAAGATTTTCATTGGGGAAGATTTTTCTTTCAGGGTTACAGAAATTAGACGGAAGCTGTTGCCCCATCTGAAACAAGCAAGGGCAGCCAATAAAAAGGCATCAATGGTATTTGACCATCTCATCATAGAAGGTACTAAGTTTTCTGTAGACTCAGAGGGCAAGCTGAGAGAAATGAAATAGGACAGTGGCCGCTGTTGTTGTGAAGGGTGTTTTTTTTCTATGTTTGTTGTGTGAATGATGTTTTTTCCACATTTAGTTTAGAGGGAGCATCCAAAAAAATTGACACCGGTTGAACAACCAGAGAACATTTGTGAGGCTGACGCTGCACGTGCTTGTTTGTTCGAAGCTGGTGACATAGTCAGTGACAGTGAGGAATGTGTGAGCAAACGGGTTACAGGCCGTGCAGCCGTGCAAAAAAGTTTCACGGTCGCGCTCTGTGTTAGGTCAAGTTAATTCTGATTGTGAAGCACGTGCGTTTTCTATTACGCGTTTTGAAGTCTTGCAATGGAACGTCAATGGACTGCTCCCTTAATTAAAACATAAAGATTTCCTTTCTTATGTTCGTTCCTTTGACATCATTTGTTTTGTTGAAACCTTTACAGAGACATTTCAGTCAGACTTACTTGTTGATTATATGATGATTTTGTAAATCTGCTGTTAGATTTTCTAAACACGGTCGTTTTTTCTGGTGGAGTTGTGTGCCTTATTAAGAGAATGTATGCTCCATTGTGTTTCGATCTATTGACGTGGATTACTCTAATATTATTGTCTTTCTTACAGACAAAGCTCTATTAGGTACCATGAAAGATATATTGTATATGTGTGCATATGTTCCGCCTGAAGGGTCTCCATTTTATTCTTTTTTTATGTAAACAATGGCATTGGTCTTCTGGAAGAATGCTTAGCAGATTGTTCAGTTGCATTTCATGATGTATACATTGTATTGTCGGGAGATTCAAACAGTCGAACTGCTGATATAAACGTTGATGATTTTTATAGTGAATTTTTTTTACTCATTAAAAACAAGCAGTTCGATCAACACAATAGGAAATCTCAAGACAAAGTGCTGAATAACTATGGTAAACTTACGTTGAATTTATGTACTACATTTGATTTACGTATTCTGAATGGTGCATGTAATGGCGACCACAATGGTTGCTACACATACATCTCAGATTCAGGCAGTAGTGTAAATGATTACTTTTTAATGTCAAATGACTTGTTTGCCTTATTTGAATCCTTGTGTGAACTCAATATTCATATGTTTCATTCAGATCATATGCCACTTGAATTACACTTCAATTTTTCGGAAGAACATGGCAGTATGAAATCTCCAGATGTGAAGCAAACATTAAATAGGATAGTCTGTAACAATGATGCAGCGCCAGTGTTTATTAACTCATTACACTCTGAGGAATCTCGTAGATCATTAGAGCTGGCTGTACACTTAATCGACTATGATATATGACAAGGCTTTGTCTACTTTTAATGATTGTATTAAGCGATGCGCTGAATGCATGAATAAGCAAATCAGCACTGGTGACAATGATAAATCAGATGGCTGGTACGATCATGAATGTAAGACAACAAAGAAAAATTTAAGAAAGCTTTACAGAACATCCCGTCGAACAGGAGATCATAAAGACGAAAATGCTTTTTGTATCGCACGTAGAGAGTATAAGCATCTGTTAAAACGCAAAAGAGAACGATTTTCATAAGTCGTTGTTAAATGAATTGTTATCTTCTGTGAATAATCAAAAGCAATTTTGGGAAAATGTAAATAAAATTTCATGTAAAAGAAAACACATTAATAATGATATCACTCTGGATGACTGGTTTCAACACTTCAAAAATTTACTCGAAAAAGAAAGTGAAGCAGATGATGACGAATTTAATGTTGATGATAATGATAATTATTTTAATCGACCAATTTCAAAAGAGGAAGTTCTTTTAGCAATTAGAAAGATTAAAATGAAAAAAAGCTGCTGGACCGGATGGAATAATTGGAGAGTTGTTAAAAAATGCAGGTGATTGTGTTGCAGATTTCTTTGTCATATTTTTTTATGCTTTGTTTCAGAAAGGTATATTCCCTGACACATGGACAGAAAGTATTGCATTACCTCTGTACAAAAAAAAGGTGATGTCAATAATCCTAACAATTACAGGGGCATTTCGCTATGCAATATTAGCAGTAAAATTTATAGTACAGTTATCAATCATCGTTTACCAGAGTGGGTTGAAGAAAAAAAAATAACATTACTGGGGGAATACCAAGCAGGGTTCAAAAAGAACTATTCGACTATTGATCACATGTTTACTTTGTTAGCTCTTATTCAGAAACAGTTCTCTTTCGACAGAAAATTATATGTTGCATTTATTGATTTTGAAAAAGCTTTTGATTCTATAAATAGGAAAATTCTTTGGTCAGTTCTAGTAAAAAATGGTATAAATGGTAATCTATACCATTGCATTAAAAGTATGTATAATAATGTTAAAGTTACGGTACGGTGTGGTTATAAATTAACTGATTTTATCATGTGCACTCATGGTGTCAAGCAAGGTGATGTGTGCAGTCGGTTTTTTTATTTTCTTTTTTTTATTAATGAACTTGCCATAGAAATAATTCAAAATGGTAAGCATGGTGCAATGTTTACAATCGACTATTTTGAACTCTTTATCTTACTACTCGCAGATGATGTTGTACTGTTATCAGAGACAATGATTGGTTTGCAAACCCAGTTAAATAGTCTGCAACGCGCAGCTTTTTCTCTTGATTTGAAAGTGAATTTAAGTAAGAGCAATATAATTGTGTTCAGAAAAGGTGGTTATTTAGCAGCAGAGAGAACATTGGACGTATAACCATGCTGTGATGCCTGTGGTAAATGCTTATAAATACTTGGGTATATTCTTTACAACAAAACTCAGCTTCACATTAGCATGCAATGACCTGGTAAGTAAAGCAAAGAAAGCTCTGCTTTGTATTATGGGAAAACTTCATGTTTTCAAGAATTCTAGTTTAGATTTGTTGTTGTTGAAGTTATTTGATTCCCAGGTTCAGCCCATTGCTCAGTACGGTGCAGAACTTTGGGGACTGGACGTTGCAGCCCGCCATTGTGAAAAAGTACATCTTTTGCCTTAAAGAAATTTTTAGGAGTCGAAATGCGAACACCCAATGACCTTGTTTATGGAGAGACCAATAGATATCCTATTTACATAAATTCTGTATTAAGCTGTATTCGATACTGGTTGAAATTCACTAAAATGAATGATCATAGATTACCACGGAAAGCTTATGTGATGTTATATGACCTAGATGTAAGAGATAAAAGAAACTGGGGTGTCAAATATTCGTAGTCAATTATACAAATTTGGATTTGGTTATGTTTGGATGAACCAAGGCGTGCAGAATGATAGATTATTTCTTTGTGAATTTAAAGAAAGATTGATTGCATGCAGGTGGCAAGAATGGGACGCTCACGTCAAAAATAGTGATAGATTTATCATGTATCGGACATTTTGTACAGTTCACGATGTCAAACTTTATCTGCAATGGGATTTAGGCGTACACTTGAAGTTAATTATGACCAAATTTCGACTTGGAATCTCAGACATTGCACAACACCGGTATCGCTACTATAAACATACTGGGATGGATCTGACTTGTCCACTTTGCAATGATGGAAAAGAAGACGAACTGCATTTTGTTTTATGCTGCTGCAAGTTATCTAGTTTTAGAGAGCGCAGTATATACCAGTTAATTTTTCAGGGATCCCTGTCAGTTTCGGTTAAGTCTGCTTATGGCATCTCGAAATGAAAGTGTAGTAAGAAATTTCTCAATTTACTTGTTCAAGGCATTTCAATTTCGATCAGTTATGACTTCGTGAATGAGAATTTCATCCAGTCCTTGATGTGTTATGTAAAATTCATACACTGTTGTTACTTTCTCCATACCCCCCTTCATAAGGGGCAATGGCCTTTATATGAAGTAAACCATCTGAGTTCTCTCTCTCTCTCTCTCTCTCTCTCTCTCTCTCTCTCTCTCTCTCTCTCTCTCACGTTTCTTTCCTGTAATCAGTATCGCTTACGACAGTATCAGGGTCTCTAAATGTAATTACGACTGACTTTTCACTGCTTTGTTCGTCTGCTATGGCGCACACAGCAGAAAAGGTTATTCTATGTGTTATAAATTGTAGTATTTATTTTGTTAACGCTGTCGATTGGCTTATACTCTGTTCTTGTTTCATTGAAAAACCAGAGTCTGTTCATCTGTATAGATGCATTATTCACGCTTAGCTATTTTCTATCCAGTAACATATGACTGTTAGCAAGAAAGTAAAATATCCCCCCTCCTACTGATTTTCCCTTTCTCTGCCTCTGCACTGCATTTGTCGAACGCCTTGATGTATTTTTCTCCTCAAAAAGAAGCAAATACTGTACATTTTTTCTTTCACTTTAAGTACTTTAACACTCAAGGCTAGACTCGCAGCTGATCTGTGTTAGTGTAAGGTAATAGTACAAAGATAACTGAAAACCGCAAGTCTGTGTTCATAGCAAGTCGTCACAGGTGAGGGCTTATTTCTAGTGCGGACAAGCGATTATTCATCTGCCTGTCTTCTGGTTGATTTTACTGTCTTTTCCGCTGGGTCAGGATCACTGAGCTTTAAAAGAAACTCTCTGTAGCTCAGCAGTCAGGCCACAGAGTAGTGAGCGTGTTAAGGATACATTTTCAGGAGCAGTTTAACTTTGGGGGGTAGAAGCGCGGAATTTAAGTTGTATTCAAGAACTGCTATAGGCAAATACTTTGGGCCTTTTTGCTTGACCTTTTGTGGGCGTGGTCGCGCCCTGAATCCAGGTCATGGTCGATTGTTTTGATCGGTGGCTGCTTTACCTATGGGCCTGATAAGATTGTTATACGATTTTTTTTAAGTTATTATTTTTGTTCACATTTATGGAAAACTGTGTCCAATAATCATAGGGGGTCCAAAAGAGGAAAAATTACCAAATTAAAGATGTAAGCAATATCTAAACCATGCTCAGGATCATGAGCATTTGATAGCTTGGAATGGCACTGCACCAGCAGCAGTGATTAACAACATGTGAAGGCACAGAGAACGTGGAAGGCAGTGCAGTACATATGTCGTGAAGGCACAGAGAACGTGGAAGGCAGTGCAGTACATATGTCGTGAAGCAAAGCACAGAGAACGTGGAAGGCAGTGCCGTACATCTGTCGTGAAAGCACAGAGAACGTGGAAGGCAGTGCAGTACATATGTTGTGAAAGCCCAGAGAACGTAGAAGGCAGTGCATTACAAAGTGTCATCCAGCATTTCCTTCCTGGTTTCTGCGTGCACTATCAGCCCCAGAAATACAGGAACTGGTGTTTCATTTTCCTTAGAATGGGGACAACGACTTTCTGAAGATTTCTAGGTGCAGACTTTCTGATGTTAGATGTCAGACGCTGAGAATCGTCAGTGTTGCTTGTGATTGATTTCCGTTCCACGCTGCTTCTTCTTGAGTTTGTTTTCTTGTTTTCAATGAAGGTCCAGGTCCATCTAAAATCATACCAACAAGAGTTTTGAACGCGGATGGTACATCGTTTTCTCGACAGCCAGTTTAGAAGTTCTTTTTTTTTATTTGACCGTGCGAGAGACATCTTTCTGCGTACAATTTCAGCAGCATATACCAGTACCAGAATCTTGGTCGACAACATTTTATTAGAGCGTAATTCACACCTTGCTTAGAAACAAGGGTGCTGCCTTTCCCACGACCTCTGTCGCTCTTGTGACTGAGGACAAACAGCCAGTAGTTTCTGTCTGAGTAACCTCATCTTATACAGTGAACATAACCGAGATATTCACAATATAGGATCTGTCACTGGGTCATTCTTATAACTCTGAGTGTGTGACACAAAATCAGCAAAGGCGATGCCATGAAAAGCACAAGTGCTCTCATGGGCACTGCTGATGTTCTTCTTTAAACTTTCAATGTGCCGGAAGACAGATTGTGGGCACTTTGAATAATGTGAGTTGGTATATTCCATCTTCCTGTGTGCACGCGGGACAAGGATCTGGAAAGAGGAATCCAAGCCCTGGCAATGAGGTGTCACCGCAAGATACTAAACATCAGCTGTACTGTTCACATCACCAATGAACAAATGCGTGGGTGTGGGTGTCCAGCCTTGCCTAACTCACCAACACCACACCCTCTCTTCTCCCCCCCCCCCTTCCATGCCCCCCCTTCCCGCACCCCCCCACCCCTCCCCAACCCAGCCCAGCCTTGTTGCCGAGTTGAGACAGCGAAGCTTCTGGTTCTGTGTTGAGGACCATTGCAGTGTCCGCACTTCATTAGACAGAGGTCTGAACATGTCCTAAAGGCTCCCCCCCCCCCCCCAATGCCCCCTCCCCCTCCCCAAGGCCCTACCCCAGCCCACATGTCCTCTTTTTCCTCTGATAGCTGGTACGACCCATTACTTCAGCCCCCCCCCCCCCTCCTCCCTCCCTCCTCTGCCATACCCAAACCCCACCATACGAGAGAGAGAGAGAGAAGAGAGAGAGAGAGAGAGTTAAATATAGCTGACAGCACATGATGTAATTATGACAACATGCTATTACAGATACAGCTACCTAATGACTAAATCAACACCACATTTTGCATCATCCTAAACAGCTGCTTTAAGTTACAAGTTTTCTGGTGACTGACTAAAACCGACTTAACAAATTTCTTTCACATGAAATTTACAGTATGTGGATGTCACTTATTTCTGAGGAGAAATAATAACATTGGATTATTCTAGAACTCTGGTACATGTGTTAATTCAATGTTATGTGAATGAATGTCGAATGTCTCCATCTCGATGAAGTTTCACTGACGGTTGTTGCATCCATTTCACTTTTTGTCATTTTTTTCCCCCTCAGCTTATATTTTCCGGGGGCAGAGTTGGTCAAACGAATCATCTTTCAGTGCTCTGTAGTAAATTTTATCGACTTAAACGTAAAGGAAGCTTTGAAGTCGACTGACATTATTGAGTCTATTGGATGTGAAAAAAAGTCCGGCCAGGGAAGATGGGTTAGGGAGGAAGGAGGAGAGGGTGGGGTGAATTTAGCGCAGGAATCATGTAGAAGGGATGGGGGGGGAGGGGATGTGGAGACATCTACGGGGCTCGATCACGTGAAAGAAGAGGGGCAGGGCCACTGAATATTAGCATTCGCACATAGCATTCGCACATAAAGTCATAATATCATGCATTCTGGAGTTCTCCTGTGAAGTTTGGGGTCTCTTCTAGTTCTTCTCATTTCCCAGTATAATGCAAAATGTCGTTGCCATATCAATGCAGTTGCACAGCGCGAGGGCAGGAGAAGCCGGCTGGGGAAAGGCACTTCTGCCCAGTCAAAATGTAACCGGAAATTCATACCGGAAGCTTGATTAATTTCACTAAAACTTCATTTTACTGACCGTAGCCGGTTACTGCATTTATTGTCTAGCTGTTTTCTACACTGGGCTTTTGAAATGGACGGGCAAGTCGTGCTTTTAGCACCTCCAGTAACCTCTTTTCCTGTTGTTGATGCTGCCATTGCTCTCTGACGGTCCACAGGTAGAGAAAAGGGTTGAGTGCCGAGCTCAATGGTAACACGAACACCACCATAGTGTCATGGACCTTACTGACAACAGCAATACTGTGTGAACTCACCATTGTCACCAATCCAAAGGCAAACCAGCAAACCACAGCTGGGACAGCCAATGTCCTCATCACGTGAAATGAGTTATATGCAGATCTCTTCACTGGATCGAGCGCTATTCTGTACGGAGGCGTTCTCTTGCGGATGGCCGCTTGCCCTGTTCCTATCACCACACACAAAATAAAGTTGATCACCACAATAGCTGTGAACCACCTGAAGTCTTGCTTGGAAGTTTTGCTGTCGAACAAAGCCAGACGACACAGACCAGACTGACCTTCACGACCCCAATGTGCTAAACCTGGCATAAGTGGAACCGACGCCAGTAAAACACCGAAAAACCATACAACGGCAGAGGTCACTGACGTGGAATGTTTGTGGAATCGCAACAGACAGTTTGGAAAACAAAGCACGCTGTAGTGATACATGGTGATAAAACAGCTGGTCCAGACCACCACTTCCAGTGACAGAATGAACAGAAAGCCAGCCATGCGACAGCTCACACTGTGGGTCCACTCTTTTTCCTTCTGAACATACTCTCCTCGAAATCTGTGGTTGGCCGTCATGACGATGGTCACGTGAATCCCCATCAAAGTGTCGGCAAGCTGCACATGGTTAACAGCCTTCAAGAACTGTTTGTCCAATATTCTCCTGAGTGCAAAGGACATTACTAAACAAACCCAGTTGCCAGTAATGGCAAAGAAAGCAAGCAGCCAAAAGAAAAATCTTTGTAATTCACTTGGTATCAGTGTGCTACATGACAAAAGTATGCAGTCAGGTGCGAAACACTTGATTTCACTCGAGTGTTCCGGCAGAAGATTCTCACAGCAAAATCTGTAGTTTGATGAAAAGATGCGTGCTACGTGGTGTAAATTCGACAGCAGATCGAAAGAATAGTTTGTGAGTGTATTGTCTCTTACATCTAGTTCTTCTTCGAGTTGTGGCAGAGTTTTGAAACCTATTGCTCCAATGTTTTCTAAACCGCTGCATGACATATTCAGATATATAAGAAGAGGCAAGTATAAAGATATTTCGTTGAAAATAGAACCGATGTATGTTCTGGAAAAGTCTGCTCGTCTGAGTGTATGGTGAATGTGGTTTTTAATGTCACTTGTGATTGCCCTGAGTGGGTTATTGGGTTAAGTTTAAACTTCTTAAATTTGGCAGACCAGTGAAAACAGCCACATCAACCGTTCTCAGAAAATTGTAGGCAAGATTGAGATACTTCAGGTTCATGAGCTTAGTCTGAGAAATATTATAAAGATGACATCTAGTTAGAATCAGGTGAACAAGATACACACTTTTACTGAAGTCAGTGAGCGTCATTTTTGCACCTGCAGCATTCACGTATCTCAGCTGAAGGAACAGGGAAGACGGAAATCGGTTTTTTACACAGAAACACGTGACCTTGACACAGACAGGGCTCAGGACAGGTCATGTCACACATCAGTTCATCGTCTCGCTGTGGACACTGACCCCAGCCATCACAGAGATGATGTCCATGCACGCACACGGTGGAAGAACGACATCGGTAGAACCCAGGACACGTCATTGTCTCACAGTCCTGTTCGTCTTCTCCATACACACAGTCAGAAAAGCCATTGCAGCGAGTGTAGACGGGCAGACAGTACAACCACTCTGTTTTGCAGCGGTAATGACTTTGAGGACAGGGCTCGTCAGCCTTCATGACTTGTTGGGTAAAATAACCGGACCCATCGAGATTCACCTGAAGCTGCTGCTTCTGGTTTTCGTCGGTGTCTCCACCATATGGATGTTGTCATCAGGACAGTCCACCTCATCAGAGTCATCCACACAGTCTGCATACTGGTTGCATCGTTGGCTGTATGTCACACACTGACCGTTAGAACACAGAAACTCCAAACACAGAAAGGATGATCACAGAAAGACTCATCGCTCCCGTCCGGACAATGGCGTCTGAAATCACACACAAGAGTGTGATGCACTGTTTTCATACCAACACCACTACCACCACCACATCTAAACGATGTGTAGGTCTGTGAGAATTTTCCCAGGAGAAACATGACACTCTGCCGGTCATCACTGGCGTTCATGAACGTGTAAATGTTCACATGCACTGCTTCCAGACAATGACTCTCAGAGTCATATGATGAAAACAAGTGTGTGACATGCATGTCTGGGACACGCAAATAAAGACAATCGCGTATATGTGAAAATGGAAGGAAATGAGCCCAGAAAAGGCCGTGATGTTTGTGAATATATGGTGCTGTGTGAATTTAATTTTAATTCACACACTGTAGTGTCAGTTTTGTCGAACACATACATAAACGCCATGGAAAGAAGAATCATAGGATTGACAAGTCTTGAAGGAACGTATTCATGAGTAACTTTGAAGTGATTCATGTTGTATATCATTGTGTTATCAGACCATTACGAAACTTGCTATACATGAATAACACGGATTGCCAACCTGAAGTTGAACCTAATGTCACTCGGAATTCATAAAATCGTTCGAAAATATAAAGAGCGTGTGCCTGCTCTTTCCTTGTTTTCACAGATGCCAATCTCATGCCAATTTTCTTACATTCATAATCAGATAAAATACCCTGCACTCGCAAGTCAAGAAAAACTGTTTTGAAACACTTATTTCTAGACGCCACTAGTCCCTGGCAGTCGGCACTGCTGAAAAACACAATGTTCTGTTTCATCTCGTCCATCTTCACATTCATTCCATTGGTTACAGTGTACATGATGCTTAAAAGTAGAGTAAAATTTACAGAGCAGTTGAACAGGCCATTGGGCAACGTAACATGTCGATGATTCACAGAGAGTGTGGAAATATACGTCTTCAAACCAACATGAGCAAGAAAGAAGAAGTCAAGGGTGATTTTCAGGTACGATGTGAACACAATATTGGCTGATGTAGGCTGGTCAGGACACATAAGTTTCACATTTTGACGGGATGAATTTGGTTCTGAATAGGCTAGTTTTAACCATAGGCCTTCACGAGAATGATCACAACTACCGAGGTATGGCAACTGTTGAATACTGACCATGATGACAAATCTCGGGGGTACTTTCCATTCTTCGCTGAAACATACTCCCGAAAATGTAACATCTATCATCATGTATGGTACTGTTAGATATCCGGAATGTTCCGGTCTATCTTCTTTTATAAAATCATTACTCTTATTGGTTGCCTCAATGACAATGTTGACTGCCGAGTTGTTGATGCTGAGAATAGACAATACGTTTGCAGTTGATTGCACGAACATTTTTTCTAGTGTATGATAACTACACTTGACGTCATACTTATAGGAACTACTCCCACGTGGAAATACACTTGTTGCCCAGCTTCTGGATTCACACCAATATCTCAGTCGTTGGACTGTGGCTAGAACGAACATACCACGGGATACCTTCACGCGCAGAAAGCAGAAAGTGCTGAAGTCTCCGCATACCCCAAATACTGCACCCGAGGTTGCCGTACGTCGTGGAATGGTCTCACAGTCTGACACATTGACCTGCACAACTGTATCATTGTTGCAGTTTTCGTTCACCAGGTCCTCCACACAAGGACAGATATCTGTGATTGTCGATGGAGCCGTGGACGTGTGGATGGAAGTGTTGTTCATAATCCATAGATGGACCAATGGATCAGGATCCAGCAGCAGAAGGTAATAGTTTAGCCAAAAAGTCACAGAGATCCAAGCCGAGAACATGTTTACAATATTTACAGAAAAGACCTTTAAAGTTGACACGAGAATCATCCTAGCTGGCTGTCGCTTTCTGGCACGTGATGTGCGAATCTGTCTGAAGCGAAAGCTGTAATCTACCTAGGTGAGATTTGTACATTCAAAGCACATTTTAAAAGCATTCAATCATCAATGAATGACCAGAACCGAGTGAAAAGCTCAGAAATTCAGTGATGAGATGACGATAACTGCAACGAAGGTAATATGAAAAGATGAGAACGACAACAAAGAGAACGACGACGACGACGACGACGACGACGCCGATGATGAGGATAATGATGGTGTGATGATGATGAGGAGGAGGAGGAGGAGGAGGGTGAAGACAATGAAGACGATAATGATGATGACGATGACGATGACGACGTCTACGACGACGATGATGATGATGACGACGACGACGATGATGACGGTGACAGTTTTTACACAGCTGGATACATAGAAACTTCAGAGTCGCAAGCAGCTGTAGGAGCAGCAATAGCAGGGGAAAAATAAATTATGATGATAATGATGACGATACCAGCCACCGTGGCGAAGTGGTTAGCCTCGCGGACTCCCGGCTGGGAGGTCGTGGGTTCGAATCCCATCAGAAGTCATGTGGTTTTTTTTTCTGCCCCGACCGGCTCCTACCCAGAGTTGAGTTTGCTGCGGACTCAGTTGGGAAGACTGGGACCACACAGTCGAGTTTCATCCACTTAATGGATGCCTTTCTGAGAGTGTTGCTCAAATTTGCTGACCAACACTGCAGGTGTCTGTATCTCTCGGGCCTGGTTGACGCCGGGATATATTATCAAAGGAAGCGTAGAGTACAGCCCTGTCATGTAGTCTCAGACCGAAATGGAAATCCGTAGCATCATCATAATCATCCTCATTCTCATCGATCAGCATTAAAAAAAAAAAAAAGTCTCAAATTCTGTGGCCCTTCATGCCCTGCTCTCATGGTGACCTCAGTTTCGATGTCCTCTCCACGTCTGTGGCCTTGGTCCGTCGGGGTCACCGGTGTCGGCGGTCCATGGGGGCTGTCGTTGGACGGACGTGGTGGCGCCCTCCGGAGGGAGAGCTCACTCACGCCGGCTCCGCGACTAAGCAATTATTGTCGTTAGTAGGGGGCTTAGTAGGTGGTGTCCTGCGTATGTTAGATCAGAACAGGCGCCACTGAACACCACTGAAGTGACTCGGCAGCAGTGCAGTGTCTCCTCCGGTGGGTGGCTCTTGACGACTTGACATTGACTGCTGCCTGTGGATTGCCGGTGCCGGGGCTGCGGCGGGGCCGACCGGGCGTGGCTATGGACAGGGTGTCGGAATGAGCGGCGTGGGTGCACTGCCTCTGAGGGTGCGCAGAGGTTGGGACAGCAAAAAAAAAATAAATAAATAATTAAAAAAAAAAAAAAAATGATGACGATGATGACGATGGTGATGAAAATGAAGACGATGACAGTTTTTACACCAGCTGGATGTTTTTAACATGGAAACTTCAGAGTCACAAGGAGCAATAGCGGCGGAAAAAAGCTGATCAAGAAATATCCTCCTACGCATCAACATCATTATCATAGCAAAAATGATGTGATAATTACTCGATTGATGAAAATATAGACGTTTTTACAAGATTCCTAGCATGAGAGTAGAGTGCCTTATTTGTTTTCCCTCATTACGGTGAAAGAGGAATGAATTAAAAAGAGACAAATCATTACTATTCCAGTGGAGAACAAGGACAAACAAATTATAAGACAAAGCATGACGCGTTTCGACCCCTTTGGACTCCCTATCCTCCAAAATGACCAACATCAATGAAAACAAAGCTACTGGCCCTGATGGCATTCCTGGCAAGCTCTTAAAATTATGTGCCCATGAACTGACTGAAGTATACCAATTACTTTACCAAGCTTCACTGGACCAGGTATAATACCTGATGAGTGGCGAGATGCTAGCATTGTCCCTTTATTCAAAAAGGGTGACAAAACAAAAGCAGAGAACTATAGACCTGTATCTCTTACATCCATATCAGCAAAACTACTTGAACACATAATATATAGTAGCATAATGGACCATCTTGACAAACATGACTTCTTAAATAACGCCAAGCATGGTTTTAGACGGCGAAGGAGTTGTGAGACTCAACTTATAACAACTCTCAATGATTTTAATAACTGTCTAAACAACAGCATGTTGACCGATTTTTTCTATTTTAACCTGCCCAGATATTTCATCTTTACCCTGGGCCTGAATCTGGCCATTGCTTTTAACTTTTTGAATATCGTGTGCGACTCCTTGTTGCCAAATTTCGCTCCAGGGGCCAACAAGCTGAGTCACACGTTATTTTTTATTTTATTTTATTTCATTTTATTTTACATTTTAACATGCGCGTTGGTGACCTACTCGTTTTTTGAGTGAACCAGTATTTTAGGAAGAAGAAGAAGAAGAAAAATTGGGCACCAAACGGACGTTGAATTCAACATCCTTTTCGCGCCCAATTTGAGAAGGTACGTGATTGCTCGTTCTTCGTGCTCATTGTCCTGGATGTTGTTCATCTTGCCTGAAGAAGACTAAAGAGGTCGAAACGCGTCGTGTCTTATCTCGTAAGTTGTTTTTGTCTCTGTTGTCCGGTGGAATACTAATAATTTGTCTTTTTTTTGTTTTAGTTTCCGCCCGCAGTCACCTCGCTTTGAAACTAAAGAGGAATAATATTGAAAGAAAGGAGCTGTTTCTTTCTAGTATGCTCTCAGACATGTATTTACCCATATTCCATCTATAAAACACGTCATTAGTTTGATTAGAAACAAGACCACTGAGAGCGGGGAGAGAGAGAGAGAAGAGAGAGAGAGAGAGAGAGAGAGAGAGAGAGAGAGAGAGAGAGAGAGAGAGAGATTCTTTTAAAATACCACATACAAGCAGCTGCGAAGAATGATAATTATACAACTACAATGCATCAGTGATATCAACATTTTTTTTTTTACATTTTCATGATGTGGTTACAAAACAAGACGAGGACGAACAATACTATAATCAGTTATCACTTAGCGACATGAGTTCCTAGCATCAAAAATCATAACACTTATTTATCATGATGTGTGTGTGTGTGTGTGTGTGTGTGTGTGTGTGTGTGTGTGTGTGTGTGTGTGTGTGTGTGTGTGTGTGTGTGTGTGTGATAGAGACAGACAGACAGACAGACAGACAGATGTCATCAAAATCCTCCTCACCTCTCCTCGTACGTTTTTTTTTAACTAATCGTATGCTACACAAGACTAGAATTATTAACCAAGTGGTGTTACATCAATAAGCAGCCGTAAATACGAAGAGAGAGAGAGAGAGAGAGAGAGAGAGAGAGAGAGAGAGAGAGAGAGAGAGAGAGAGAGAGAGTATTTTCATATTTCTTATCCAAAATGTTATATGCTAAACATTACTATGGAATTTGTATGCAGAGCAACAATACATCAATATAATCAAAAGTAACCAGGACACACATTTATCACCATGTAATTATAGTTTTTCAAGAAATCAAAATTATTTGGACATCAATCCATTAGTGACAATGCACCGATAAAATCAGTGACCACGACCTTCATTCATCATCATATAATTACAATCATTGATAAAGGCAACGGTAATTATATCTATCATTTACCTTTTTCTGTAAAAAAAAAAATCAGTAGAAAGGAACAGGCGTATCAGTTTAAATATGCAGCAAAACAGAAGGTGTGCCCTGGTATATGTATTTTGTCCCTAATAGTAATGATCTGGTGTGAAATGTGTAACTAGTTTTTTCCCTGAAGGAATCTGCATTTTGAGTGCATCGGAAATGCAGTGGAAGTGAATTCAAACCACACTACCAGAGTAAGTTAAGCTTGATTTTAATAGATCTATTCTAGGTTTGGGAATCTGGAATTTGGTTGAATCCCTAGTGTTTATATTGAATTTAGACTGAAAAGTTTGTGGTGCTACACCCGACGAATTTTTTTTGCATTAGCAAACATGTGTTGACAACAAACATTTCTTTTAACTGAAGAGCCCCTGCTTTAGTATAATCGCCGTCACTGAGACTAGACGATTTTAAAAGAAGTGCTTTAAAAGCTCTTTCGTAGACACTGGTAAGGGTTCATGGCATTAGCACTAGCAGAATCAAACAGTGTTGAACAATAATTGATTGAGGAGAGAATATGTGCCTGTAGGAATAATTTCTTCGCATGAAGGTTTAGGAAATGCTTAATCCTGTCCAGCTGATATATTTGTCTGGATATTGATTTACATAAACTGTGAAGGTGATAAGACCAAGAAAGAGTATATGTACTCGATGGCTATCCACCACTTCAATTTTCTGATTATTGACAAAAACTGATGGGGGGCTGTGTGGTTATGTTTGGCGTCTTTGCCTTGTTGTTATCAGCATTGGTTTTGATTTATTAGGATTCGGTGACATATGATTTACATTGCACTTATCACTTAACATATCAGCATTCTTCTGTAATGAAGTGAAAACAGCTTCTAAGCTGGAGTTACTTGTATGGACAGTGGCATCATCACAAAAAAGAATTCACATGAATCCTCAATATAAAGAGGGAGATCATTTATATAAACTAAGAACAACAACAGTCTTAACACAGAATCCTGGGGAACGCCATGTTGAATAGGTAGTTTCTCTGATGAACTGTTGTTGACACAAACAATTTGTTGACGGTCTTCTAGGAATGACGTGACTAGTTGGGAGGTATTTCCTGTTATACCATACGATAAAACCTTCTGCATAATAAGTTGCTGTCAATTACATCAAAAGCCTTTGCAAAATCAATAAACAGTGCTCCACAGTATACATTTTCATCAATACTGGCTAGCCATTGATCTACTAGGTTTGTAAGACAAGAATGATTTTTCCTGAATCTCGATTGATTTTTATGTAGTAAGTTGGAGGAGTCAAAATGGTGGCAAAGATGTTTATTTATGTGACTTTCCAAAGGTTTGGACAGAACTGACACAATGGATATAGGTCTGTAGTTTGATGGCTCAGAATTGTCTTCAGATGTGAAAATGGGTGTTACTTTTGCAACACTGAACTGAGCGGGGAAGTGACATTTGTCAATGCATAAATTGTAAATGTAGGTAGAGTTTCACATATAACAGGTGTTGATATTTTCAGAATTTTTCCATCAATCCCGTCAAGTCCGCGACTTCCTGTCTGTTTTAAGAGAGAGAGAGAGAGAGAGAGAGAGAGAGAGAGAGAGAGAGAGAGAGAGAGAGAGAGAGAGCACCTATGGACTGTTCGATCTATAGGTGACCCACCACTATTTGTTGTAGGAGTGCCCTGACTGACTGGTGTGGTCAGGAATCTACACAGTTCTCTGTTTTCAATCATGGGCAAGAGGATAAAGGCAATAGAACCAGTACAGCGTTTGGACTTCCATCTGAATGCATTTTTCTTCTTCTGCGTTCCCTGGTCATGCTGGTCAGACAGAAAGTCCGGCAGCTTGGGCAAAGTCAGCGGTCCGTCGGAGTGAGTCCACCGTTCCCCCACAGCTTTTCTTGGAGTTCCACTGCATCGGGCCAGAACTCACGCCGTAGGCTGTCGAACGTGGGACGGGACTGAAGTACATGGGCTGGGTTTTGTGGGCCTGTGCCACAGGGCACTCGTCTGTGTGCGATATATTCAGGCGATAGAGGTGGGAGAGCAACTGACAATGTCTAGTTCTTAGTCTGAAGATGGCGACTTGTTGGGCACGCTCAAGATGGTGAATGTCTTTCCTGACCATGCTGTCCTGAAATGGCTGCGGATGATGGTCTTCACTTCTCCGTTGGATACAGCATGGGCTATTTGGTCTTGTTGGCTGCCCGCCTTGGAGTGTCTGTCTGCCTCTTCATTTCCTGCAATACCACAGTGGGAGGGAATCCACTGCAAGACTGGTGTTGTTTTACTGCTCAAGGTGTGCAGTTCCTGTATGATTTCCTGTAGGATCTGCTCTCTTTCTCTCCTCTGGAGGTTTTGAAGGACGGCTCGACAATCTCTAAGGAACACCGTGTGGGTTGGTAAGATGTTCCTTTCATTTAGTATCTGTACAGCAGTGAGAAGGGCACATGCTTCTGCTCTGTAGTTAGTTTAGAAGCTACCGGTGGCTAAAGACTTGCTGTTGGAACTGCCATCTGGGAACTTGATGAAAACACCGTCTCCCCCATTTCTTACAGCTTTCTCCGCAGAGCCATCTGTGTAGACTCGGGCCCAAGTAGTGCTTGGGTAGTCCCTGGCTAGAGCCTCAAGAGTCCGGGACTTGAGTTCTGTTTCACTATGGTCTTCTTTGGCTCCAATGCCAAGATTGTCAAGGATGATGGGGGGGTGGGGGTGGGGGGGGGGGGATATCAGCTGTCCACTCTTGGCAGTCTTGGAGCATTTCCACTGGGTGGTCTGCTGTTGGTAGCAATTTTCTGTACTTTTCCTGAAGCGCCTTGCTTAGATGGTTGGGGCTCTGGCGCTTGAGTCTGTTCTTTGTTGGAACATGGAGTTTGGTGTGCAGTGGATGGGATGGGAGTCTTTTCGGCTGTTCACCAGGCGTTGGAACCATATTCCATGTGGGATCTTACAATGCCACTGTATACTTGGGTCAAGATCTTCATGTTAGCTCTCCATTTTGTTCCAGCCAGTTTCTTCATCACAGCCATCTTTCTCACTGCTTTGCTGTGCATGGTATTGATCTGCGGGGACCACGTTATCTTTCTGTCCAGCTTTACCCCGAGAAAGGTTGGGGTATCTTCTTGTGGAATGTCTTGGCCTTCTATCTGAAGGATGAAAGCCTCTCTCTTTGAGGAGAGTGAGAAGCAAGTTGCCTCCGTTTTGGTCCTGTTGATGGTGACCATCCACTCATTTGCCCAATTTGAGATGCAGTCATTGCTTCCTGCATTCTGTAAGCTGCTGTGTTTGTCTGTTCTGCTTTTGTCCATACGGCAAGGTCATCTGCATGGAGCATCCTTGAGATATGGATTGTCAGTTGGTCAGCAATGTCATCCTGAAAAAATTCTGAATGCGTGACAGGTTTGACTCTCTATTCGTCCCGAAGGTGTCCGCGTGCAAAACTAGCGTGCAAGCCATACAGGGATAAAATCTAAAACGTTGGGCATTAGGTGTAAGAAGGGACGGGAGGTAGGAGCGGAGAATGTGGGGTCTGGGAGGGAGAGTAAGATGGAATGGAAGGATGTGTGTGTGTGTGAGTGTGTGTGTGTGTGTGTGTGTGTGTGTGTGTGTGTGTGTGTGTGTGTGTGTGTGTGTGTGTGTGTAGTTGAGTAATAAATTCCAAGGATAAGTAACCAAGCACCATTCCAGCAACTTACAGAGCAGCACCAAGCTGCTCTGTAAGTTGCTGGAATGGTGCTCGGTTACTTATTCTTGGAATTTATTACTCAACTGTAATTTAGTCCCTTGCGGATTCATTCCAAGAACTGGCCCTCAGCACTTGTGTCTTAAGAGGTTATCTTTTTATATTTTCTACTTTTCACTAGAAAATGTAGCTTGTTTTCCTCTTTCACGATTTTCTTTTGCTTCTTAGGTGGCACCTTTAGTTGTTTTTTTTTTTTGAAAACTCAACAAACATACCATGGTATTGCACACAAGCCTTTTTCTGGGATAGCATCTTCTTAAACCGAAAAGAAAAGGCAGAGAGTAAGTTACCACTTTCCGCGGTCACTGAGGAGAAACAATCAGGTTTCGAAATACCGGTATCTGACCAGGAGTTTTATGTTAGTGAGTTTCCTCCCCATTGGAGAGTGTCTCCTCCGTGGAGACTATAAGCTTGCTGAAGACTCATTTGAGAAGCATTTATTATTCCCCCACTCACCCTCTCAAGCACATACTGTAAGTTACGCAGAATTAACTGCCACTGCAGATATGAATGCTTATTTCCCTCTATTTTTTCACTCTAAGACATAAGAGCAAGTTTTGTTTATATATATATATATATATATATATATATATATATATATATATATATATATATATATATATATATATATGGTATCTCATTTTGCTACTCGTGGCCTTACCTGTTTTCCTTCTTTTTTGTGTGCTCCAGGTCCTGATGAAGGTCGTAAGATCGAACATTTGACAAATCAAAGGACATATTTAAGAAAGGCACCAACGTCACCCCCCCCCCCCCCCCCCCCCCCCCCTCATGTGTTTTTATTTCTAAATATATATATATATATATATGTGTGTGTGTGTGTGTGTGTGTGTTCTACGTGCAGAAAGCACAGCTGTGAGCTGGAGGTAGGAGGATATAGGTTCTGCATGCAAACATAAAAGCTCTGGTTGATATACCCATCTCTTATTCACTTTTTCATGAATGAATGTAAATATTCATTTATTCTAAAGTTGCACTGACACATTTACGAGTGTATTTATTTATAAATTCATTTATTCATTTTGTATGGTCATTTAGTCATATCTTATTCACTTATTTCTATTTAGATTTAAAAGATCACTTGTTCGTCTATTTATTTACCTCTTCATTGATTTGTTTAATAATTTATTTATCTATTCATTTTAATCCGAATTCGTTTCGTAGATGGAACACTCAAGAATTCTAACGAGTTTGGCGACTGGCGCCGTTTCTTTGCGACTTCCTGCGATGAGTGGCGAGAAATTGCAAGAGTAGCTGGGGGATGTCTCAAGATCGAGACAAAATGGCTGACAGTGCCAGACCCAATAATGTTCTCGGCTCCGTGAAAGACAGTTGTGTTCTCTGTGTGGCGCAGGAAAGGTAACAACGTCCTCTCATGCATGAAAGGTAACGACGTACTCAATGTGATGCATAAAAAGTAATAGCGTCCACTATGTCGTGCATGAAAGTAATAAAGGCCTCTGGCGCATTAAAGGTAATAACCTCCGCTATGATGTGCGTGAAAGTTGACAATGGTCTCTGGTGCATTAAAGATAATGACGTCACTATCTTGTGCGTGAAAAATAATAATGGCCTCTGATGCATGAAAGATAACGACGTCACTATGTTGTACATGAAAGGTAACAATGGCTCCTGGTGCATGAAAGAGATAATGACGTCACTATGTTGTGCATGAAAAGTAATAATGGCCTCTGGTGTATCAAAGATAATGACTTCACTATGTTGTGCATGAAAGGTAACAATAGCCTCTGGTGCATTAAAGATAATGACGTCCACTATTTTGTGCATGAAAGGTAACGATGGCTTCAGTTGTTAGTTGACGTTGCGTGAGCAAGAGTTTGATGGTACTGTAATTATATCCTCTACCGTGTGCGTGAAATGTAATAATGATGTTCATACACGAATGCAGAGCAATAATGTCCTTTATGTGGTGTATGAAAGACGATAATGTTATCGGATCATAAAAGTAATATGTTCCCCTCTGTGTGGTCCACGAAAGGTAAAAATGCCCTCTGTGCAGTGCATAAAAAAAAAAAAAAAAAAAAAACACACACACACACACACACACACACCTTCCTGTACGTGATGAATGAAGTAACGTCCTTTGGTACATGAAAGATGGCAGTGTCTTCTAGTGCGTGAAAGATAATTATGTCCTAGTGCATGAAAAATCATCATGTCCTCTGGAGCATGAAATGTAATCATATCCTCTGGTGCATAAAAGATCATAATGTCCGCTGGTGCATGAAAGATCATTATGTTCGCCGGTGCATGAGAGATCATCATGTCCTATGGTGCATGAAAGATCATGATGTCCACTGGTGTATGAAAGATCATAATGTCCTCTGGTGTACGAGAGATCGTCATGTCCTCTCGAGCATGAAAGATCATAATGTCCTCTGGTGCATGAAAAGATCATAATGTCCTCTGAAGCCTGAAAGATCATAATGTCCTCTGGTGCGTGAAAGATCATAATGTCTTCTCGCGCATGAAAGGTCTTCATGTCCTCTGGAGCACGAGAGGTAATCATGTCACCTGGTGCATAAAAGATCAGTGTCCAGTGGTGCATGAAAAATAGTAGAGTCTTCTACAAGGTTCATCAAATGTAATACTGTCCTGTATGAGGTGCATGAAAGGTCATAATCTTCTCTATGTAGTGCCTAAACGATATTGATATCCTCTATGTGGTACATGAAAGGTCATGATATTCTCTATGTGGTGCCTAAAAGATTCTAATATCCTCTAAAAAGATTCTAATATCCTCTATGTGGTACATAAAAGGTCATGATATTCTCTATGTGGTGCCTAAAAGATGCTAATATCCTCTGTGTGGTACATGAAAGGTGATAATCTCCACTGTGTGGTTCGTGAGAGGTATTAATATCATGTTTGTGGTACATGTAAGATAGTAATGCCCTTTATGTGTGCATGAAAGATAGTGATGCCCTCTTTGTAGTTCATGAAAAGCAACATGTCCTCTACGTGCTGCTTGAAAGGTAAAAATGTCCTCTAAATCGTATTTGAAAGGTTATAATGTTATCTGATTCATGGAAGATGAGATCCTTCTGTATGTGATGAATGATATAATGTCCTTTGACGCATAAACGGTGGTAATGTTCTCTTGTGCATGAAAACTTATAGTGTTGTCTTGTACATAAAAGGTCCTAATGTCTTCCGAGGCATGAGTGGTAATGCTCTGCTCGATGTGTTACGTGAAACGATGGAAATTCTGATTTTCCAAGGGTCAAAGAGACTAAAGAGGTAGCTATAGTGGTAAAAACTGCTAAAGCACGTTTGTTATTAAAGTTGCCTCTCGCTTCTACCGTGCCAAGTGATATCAATGCCTAAGCTATCTCTTTCTAGAGAATGACAGTTTAAACAACAAGAACAACAAGAATAACAACAACAACAAGAACGAAAACAACAACAACAGCAGCAATGACAACTACGACGACATCATCGTCATCATCATACAACAGCAACAACGACAAAACAAGAAGGCTAAGTTTTCGTTTTAAACGGAACTGAACGATGTTGAATACTGTGGGAAGGCACAATTAAAGCAAACATTTGTGGGCAGCAAACTGAGACCCATCATCAGGTATCTTTTTCAAGAACATGGCACAATTTTGATGTAGGACATGGCTCAGTTTGAATTCTACTCTGTTCACCAAAATTGTAACGACTCAAAATCGATGCAGTAAACAGTAAATTGTTAACACCGCTCTTCGTGACGTGATCATTTAAAACTTGACAATTTTGAATAGAACTGCTTTTACATTAACTGAGATGCGGGCCATCATGGGTATAAAAATTCAACTTTGAGAGTGTCATTATTGCTAGTGAAATACTTCAGCTACGATTTCCATAAGCCTAATGTCGGCCAAAGGTTATTTGAAAACTAAAATTTCAGCAACAATTGCTGACCTAACTCCGTGACAGCCGATTATTAACAAACTATATCTTCAAGAACACACAATTCAGTGTATACATGTGTCTAAAGCTGTCTGGCAAAATCTTGAAATATGAAAAGCCAGACTCTAATAATAAAACATTAGTGATGCAAGCGTTTACATTCGGACATACCGTACTGAAACCCTCCCCCCCCCCCCCCCCCCCCCCCCCACACACACACACACACACAGGCACGCAAGCAAGCTAGCAAGCACGCACGCACGCACGCACGTACGCACGCACGCACGCACGCACGCACGCACGCACACACACACACACACACACACACACACACACACACACACACACACACACATACATGCACACATACGACAGACAGAGAGATGGACACACAGGTACTAACGCGCACACCCGTATACACACAAATACATAAATACATACATGGCAGTCATGCTGACTGCTATCGAGGAAGTACTGTTTTGTGTATTTTTTGTTTACAGTTTGTATCGTCTGCAGAAAACGTCTATCGAAAATATACTCGTCTGTTTTGTATTCCACGTAAGCGCTGCATTACTCTACACTTTTTATCATATACACGCATATACATATACATACACTCAAACACACATACCTGCATGTATACATACTCACATGAGTACATACAAACACATACATGCGTACATGCATATACACACACACATACATACATACATACATACATACATACATACATACATACATACATACATGCATACATACATACATACATGGATGCATGCATGTACACAGACAGACAGACAGACAGAAAGTTAGCTTTCTTTCAAAAGTTGAGAGCTGTTGATATTCGCTGCTAGGCTTTTCCTCTCACATCGACACAAAACATCGAAAAGCAAACACTAAATGTTGTGGTTTCTCTACCTCCTTCTCTCTCTCCGACACTTCTTGACAAGATTTTTTTTGTTTATCTGCATTCTAAAAATTTTACTTTCAGTTGATTAAAAGCTTTGATAATAGCCCTAAAAAGGTACAAGTCCTTTGTCATTTATTCCTGTCACATATCAGATAGCAGCTAGAAGCCAAGATTCAGAGGTGCGGAAACTGACTCTGTATGTAAAGCGTTCATATTTCCATCCCCCAACTTTCTTCACTCTTCACTGATGAGTTTAAAAAAGAAAAAAAAAAACCAACAACTTCATACTTCAATAATTCAAGAGGATGTACACACTTTTAAAGCCTGACAGTTACATATGAGCATGTTGACATGCCTAGAGGGTTACAATGCATGGAACTTATGACAAACATAAATCATGTGTCTAAATAAACTCAATTATTGATCTCTCTCTCTCTCTCTCTCTCTCTCTCTCTCTCTCTCTCTCTCTCTCTCTCTCTCTCTCTCTCTCTCTCTCTCTCTCTCTCTCTCTCTTCTTCTTCTTCTTCTTCTTCTTCTTCTTCTTCTTCTTCTTCTCGCGCGCGCGCTATATGTATACATACAATCTATCCGTCTGTCTCTAATCTCTCTCTCTCTCTCTGTTGTGTTGTGTTGTGTTGTGTTGTGTGTGTTGTGTGTGTGTGTGTGTGTGTGTGTGTGTGTGTGTGTGTGTGTGTGTGTGTGTGTGTGTGTGTGTAAAATGCACATACATACATATATGTATGAAATATGTATGTATGTATGTATATGTATATATAGTGCTGAACTATTTAGTAAAAGGGGAAAACAAATGCAGGCTAACAATTCTTCCGTCATTATATTAATGACTTGGCAAAGAATTGAAAGGAAAAAAAAAGGTGGGGAGGAGACGGAGGGCGAGGAATAAAATCAGAACATAAAATTAAGAAATATAAATGTTAAACCCTTGACTAGTAGCGTATGGGAACCATTATAATCCCTCTTGGAGACAGATTTATTCATATTGCCTGCTCCTAAGCACTTCGTCCGCTGAATGGGACTCATCAGGGAGACACAGTTGATTGTGTCTGTGATCCCCTGGCATCAAATGTATACATATATATATCCATTATGTATACCTTACCTGCTGGCACTCAGGGAGGATGTCATGTGCTGACGAAGGCAAATAAAGCCGAAAATTTCATTTACAACCACGACAGCTTGTCCTTGTGTCTTTTTTTTCTTTTGGATATATATATATATATATATATATATGTGTTTGTCCGACTGGATGCTTGTCTACGTTGCGTTAGAGAGAGAGAGAGACAGACAGACAGACAGACAGACAGACACAGAGAGAGAGAGAGGAATCCAGTGGGCATTCTGGACACAGTCAGAAGATGCGGGTACCCGGTCAACCGACGGAAAATATCATGGGAAAGGTCAGGGCTCACGAACAACAAGAAAGATCGAGAATGCTTGATAAATCAACACCACTGCGAACGCTGCAGAGACAACTCGGGGACAGGTCCTCTGAACATCTTGCAAGTGTGACCGATAGAGAAGGGGCGTGGACCTACGGTTCATCGCTGAGATAGTGAAGGCATAAGCAGCTTGTGTCATGCTGAGGGGAACTGGGGGCTCTTGGATAAGTAAGCAGAGCGACCACCACTGCCCATCGTTGATCCCAACGTCCAGTCTGCTTTTGTTGTGTGGTTCTGAGCGGTTGAAGAAGAGGAAGGTGGTGCAGCAGAAGATGAAGGCAGTCACAAATCTTGTTTTCATTCTTTCTGCCTCAACGTCCGTGCTACTCCTGTGGCACTGTGCCCACGCCGCTCATTCCGGCCTCCCGTCAACAGTCACATCCTGGCCCGTGCATTCACAGTCCCAGTGTCGGCAATACACGGGGAGCAGTCAACGTAGAATCGTCATGGGTCAGCCCTCCCAAAGAGACACCTCACTGCCTGCGAGTCATTTCGATGGTGGTCAGTAACGCCTGTTCCGATCCAAAATACGCTGGACACCACCTACTACGCCCTCTACTAACGACAATAACTGCACTGTCTTGGAGCCAGAGTCACTGACCTTTCCCTCTGGAGGGCGCCACCATGTCCGTCCAATGACAGTCCCCATGGATTTGCAGACACCGTTGAGCCCAACAGAAGCAAACGAAGGAACGTGGAGAGCTAACCGAAGCTGAGGTCACCACGAGAGTAGAGCACGTCATGAAGGGTCAAAGAAGTTTTACTAATGTTGTCGGTGACAATGAGGATGATCAAGATAATGCTACAGGTTTTTATTCAGTTATGAGACTGCAGATAATGCTACAGGTTTGCATTCAGTTATGAGACTGCATGACACGGTTGTACTGTGCATTTATCTTCATAATATATCCCGGCGTCAACCAGGCCTGACAGATACAAACATCTGTGTTGTTAACGGCATGAAACGCGATTGTGTTGTCCCAGTTTCCTCAACTGAGCCCGTAGCAAACTCCGCTCTGGAAGGAGCCGGTCGGGGCAGAAGGACCCCACAAATAAATGGCTCTGATGGGAATCGAACCAACGACCTCCCAGCCGGGAGTCCGCGACATTAATCATTTTGCCACAGCGGTTGGTTTCAGTACTAACTACTCTCCCTGAGGGTCATACTTCTAAGCTATGACCTGACAAAGTCCGTAATCGGGAGTTATGGCAGGGGACATAACTCCTGTCCAGGATATGGGGCTGGATAACAAGTGTCTTTTGAAAGTCACCATCCAGCCGCACCCGCCAGGCTGTGAATGGGACCCCACAGGGGAGAAAGAATAGAGAGCAACCCAGAAACAGGAGCGTAGCTAAGGGATAAAAGGAATCAGATGAACAGAGGCAAAGAGGAGAGCTTAGAGTTGAGCCGGCTAGGGATTTGTCTCTGATGATCTAAGTTCGCTTGAGGGGCAACGGGTCTTAGTATAAATGTATGTATACGTGGATTGAAAGAAAGGTTTAGTCGTTCGTTTGCTTGTTTCTTGCATGCTCGTTTGATAGAGCGCGTGCGAGCGCGCGTGTGTGTATGTGTGTGTACGTACGTGCTAGCGTGCGTGCGTGCATGCGTGCATGCTTACTGTTTGATTTTCATTACTCTGGCTCTAAACCCAACCCCACTCCATTCCTCCCTCTCACCAGTCGCTCTTTCCGTGGTAGTTTCTTCAACCATTTCTCCAAACCTGTGCGAGGTAGGAAGAGGTGAAGAAAAAGAGTCAACAAGATAGGAACTGGCCAAGGTTCCAGATCGTCTTCCAGAAACCAAAGACAGGTCCAGCTATTGGTGATGCTGACGACGTCCTCTCGGAGACAGCTTCCAAAGAGTTACACCTGCCGTTGTGATCTCCTGGTACCAGACACCAGGGTACTGGCCGTTCAAAAATAAATGAATAAATAAAAACCACTGTGAGAAAGGCGATGAGAGGCAAGCGAAACGAAAGCAAGCAAGCATGCAAACACGGCATGCTAGAACATGAGCTCACACACAGGGTTCTGGAATCCGAGATGTGAATGGTCTACACAGCTTGTGCTGCAAGTGGACGTTCAGAAGGGTTACAGCCACATGCACAAAATACATGAACCACACCACACCCCCAGAGCAAGGAGTACACTGGAACAACGATCCAAAGTCCTATGATTGCTGCTAACACATTCCGGAGAAAGGGAAATAAAAAAAGGGCGTTTCGTTCTTCGCTCTACCACAAGCCTTGATTTTGAAGGTAATCTTAATATTCTTTATAACATCTTTTCACATATGACCAAACTTTAATGGGGACATATGTAAGCCATAGAAACCATGATATTGTTGTTAATGGATGTCTGTATTTCATATTTCCATGATATCAATAAACCACAGAAACGATCATTTATCATGAACGAATGTTTGCATTTACATTTCCATGATATCAATAAATCATATAAATCATCTTATCATTTTTAACGGATGTTTGCATTTCATATTTCTGTGATAACGATTAACCACAAAAATCATCAAATTATTATAAACATATTTTTGTAATTCACATTTCTGTGATAAGAATAAACCACAAACCATCATATTGATATAAAGGGATGTTTGTATTTCACATTGTCGACAGGTTGACAGGAAATGGAATGCATGTGTTCAAAATACATTTATCATTTAATTTGAATGTTCTCTTTTGTCACTATTTAAGAAGATGAATCGTCAGACTATTTATTTGTGTCAGGCTTGCTAGTGTAGTCAAAGCTTCTGATCGACTCATGGAATCGAATGTTTAGGTATTTAAGTCATGTTCGTCTGTCAATGCCAACATCTTTTTTCTACACCCTGTTTTGATAGAATATTTTATTTTCAAGAAGGAAATCTTCAAATCATACATAAACGAACTCTTACTCTCGAACAGAGAACATTAGGTTCATATATCTGATCATCTTTAAACGCTGTAATATGAGACAATGTTGAAAAAAAAAAAAAAAAACTAAATTAGCTTATCTACGAACTGAGTGCAATTGTTTTGACAGAAGGTGGTCAGATGTACTGTAGGCAATAAAGTACATTTACAATGGAGTTGCTATTTTATTTCTTACCCTGATGGAAAGGCCTTAACAGTTGTTCATCATCAGATGTCTGCGTCAGTTGGAAGTACTTAATTACTTACTTATGCCCATCGCTCTCGGCGGAGCCTAGGTCATCGACGACCCTTTGCCATCGCACTCCGTCCTGGGCTGTTCTGGCCATTCCAGCCCAGTTGGTCCCTTGTTGCTTCAGCCCTGCCTCAGTGTCTCGCCTCCAGCTGTTGCGAGGCCAACCTCTCTTCCCCCTTCCCTGCGGGTTCCAGGTCAGGGCTTGGCGTGTCGTGCTGGACGCTGGCTTCCTGAGGGTGTGTCCGATCCAGCCCCACTTCCTGCGCAGTCTCGCTTGGCCACTGGTTCTTGTCCCGCCCGCTCCCACAGATCTTCGTTTCGGATCTTCTCCTGCCATCGGATGTTGTAGATGCGTCTCAGACAGGTATTGAAGAATGTCTGAATCTTTAGTTGCATCGTCTGTGTTGTCCGCCATGCCTTGCATCCGTAGAGCAGAATTGACTTCACATTGGTTGAAGATGCAGAATTTGTTTTTTTGGGCTGATTCCTCCAGATGCCCAGATGTCCTTGAGCATCTGCTCTTGCCTTGCCGATTCTGGTTTGACGTCTTGGTCCGTGGCTCCCTGTTGGATAACCACGCTTCCCAGGTAGACGAAAGATTCCACATCCCTGATGGGCTCTCCACCGACCGTGACCAGTGTGTTGGCAGTGGTGCTGATTTACATCAGCTCGGTCTGGCGATCTGGATTTGTTCCGCCAGAAGCCTGCCTGTTGGTCTCGGAGCTCGGGGTCGACAGCCTCCTTCATCCTCTCCAGTAGAACCCTACTGAGAACCTTGCCTGGCGTTGACAGGAGCATGATCCCTCGGTAGTTGCTGCAGGTCTGAGGTCTCCCTTCTTCGGCTGCTTGATGATGATTCTTTCTTTCCACTGGGCCGGTACCTTCTCCTTCTCCCAGATCCTGCTGAAGATCCTATATAGCATGTTGACAGCTGTCTCTATGTCTGCTTTGATGGCTTCTGCTGGTATCTCGTCTGGCCTTGCAGCCTTCCCATTTTTCAGGGTCATGATGGTCTTGGAATCCAATATTTAGGTATTTAAGTAACGTTCGTCTGTCAATGTCGACATCTTCTTCTTGTACACCCTGTTTTGATAGAATACTTTATTTTCAAGAAGGAAATCTTCAAATCATACATAAACGAACTCTTACTCTCGAACAGAGAACATTAGGTTCATATATTTAATCATCTTTAAACGCTGTAATATGAGACAATGTTGAAAAATACTAAATTAGCCTATCTACGAATTGAGTGCAATTTTTTTTTGACAGAAGATGCTTAGATGTACTGAATGCGATAAAGTACATTTACAATGGAATTCTGAGTTGCTATTTTATTTCTTATTACCCTGATGGATAGACCTAACAGTTGTTTATCATCAGATGTCTGCATTAGTTGGAAGTACTTACTTACTTATGCCCATCGCTCTCGGTGGAGCCTAGGCCATCGACGACCCTTTCCCATCGCACTCTGTTCTGGGCTGTTCTGGCCATTCAAGTCCAGTTGGTCCCTTGTTGCTTCAGCCCTGCCTCGGAGTCTCGCCTCCAGCTGTTGCGAGGCTGGCCTCTCTTCCCTCTTCCCCGCGGGATACAGGTAGGGCTTTGTGTGTCGTGCTGGATGCTGGCTTCCTGAGGGTGTGACCAATCCAGCCCCCACTTCCTGTGCAGTTTCTGCTTGGCCACTGGTTCCTGTTCCGCTCGCTCCAACAGATCTTCGTTTCAGATCTTCTGCCATCAGATGTTGTATATATGTCTCAGACAGGTGTTGAAGATTGTCTAAATCTTTTGTTGCATCGTCTGTGTTGTCCGACATGTCTCGCATCCATAGAGCAGAATTGACTTCACATTGGAGTTGAAGATGCGGAGTTTGGTTCTTATGCTGATTCCTCCAGATGTCCAGATGTTCTTGAGAATGACGAAGCAGCTCTTGCTTGCAGTGGTGTTGCTTTTCATCAGCTCGGTCTTCTTCCTGCTGATGTTGAGCCCTGTCCCAGCTGATGTGGTCTCCAGGCTAGTGATCTTGTCCTGCATCTGGCTGTGGCTGTGTGACAGGAGCGCCAGGTCGTCTGCGAAGTTGAGGTCGTCTAGCTGCGTACGTTCAGAGTGTGTCCACTGTATACCGTTGTTCCCGCCTGTTGTAGTGGTCTTCATGATCCAGTCAATGACCAGGAGGAAGAGGAACAGCGACAGCAGGCACCCCTGCCGAACCCGGTCTTCACCTCGAAACTTCCGGACAGCTGGCTGGCGTGGGAAATCCTGAAGTTCATGTCCTGGTAGGTGCACCGGATGAGGGAGATGATATTCGTGCCTCAGCATCTTCCACAGCGTCTCGCTGTCCACACAGTCTAAGGCCTTCTTACAATATATTGGATTTGATGTAGAGGGGGTAGTTCCACTCTAGCGACTGCTCCACGATGATGCGCAGGCTGGCGATCTTGTTGGCACAGGATTTGTTCCGCCGGAAGCCTGCCTGTTGGTCTCAGAGCTTGCGGTTGACAGCTTTCTTCATCCTCTCCAGTAGAACCCTGTTGAGAACCTTGCCTGGCGTTGACAGAAGCATGATCCCTCGGTAGTAGTTACTGCAGGTCTGAGGTCTCCCTTCTTCGGCTGCTTGATGATGATTCTTTCTTTCCACTGGGCTGGTACCTTCTCCTTCTCCCATATCCTGCTGAAGAGTCTATTTAGCATGTTGAAAGCTGTCTCTATGTCTGCTTTGATGGCTTCTGCTGGTATCTCGTCTGGCCTTGCATCCTCCCCATTTTTCAGGGTCATGATGGCCTTGGAATCCAATATTTAGGTATTTAAGTCACGTTCGTCTGTCAATTTCGACGTCTTTCTTGTACACCCTGTTTTGATAGACTGTTTTATTTTCATGAAGGAAATCTTCAAAAATCATACATAAACGAACTCTTACTCTTGGACAGAGAGCATTAGGTTCATATATTTAATCATCTTTTAAACGCTGTAATATGAGCCAATGTTGAAAAAAGACTAAATTAGCCTATCTACGAATTGAGTGCAGTTTTTTTGTTTGTTTGTTTTTTTTTGACAGAAGATTCTGGGATGCACTGAAGGCGATAAAGCACATTCACAATGGAATACTGAGTTGCTATTTTATTTCTTATTACCCTGATGGATAGGCGTAACAGTTGTTTATCATCAGATGTCTGCATTAGATGGAAGTGACACTGCATTAATATCTGCGCTGAAGAAGAGCTAAACAAAAAAGAAAAGAATGTTACATCAACACATCCCTTGTCTTAAGCAAAGGAGCCTACCCATTGAAACTCGTATAGATAAGGACCAATTCGTGACATTATGACTGACTCAAAAATGCCGTGCATTTATCATAATTTCTGAAAAATAGCGTGTGCATTTGTCCCTGTATCTGTCATCCTCATTTCTGCTCTTAATTGTTAGAAAATGGAATAACTTGATTCTTGCAGTCTGTTCTATGTCCATAGTTTCATTTAATTTCAACTTTTTGGGTTCATAATATACAAACACCACACCACACTAGACAGCTATTAGTACATTATGCATCATTGGCGTACGTGCACCAGTGACCCTATTTCGATGTAAATTGCTAGCACCAGCACTAACAGTTTGCGTCAAATCGGGGTTACTGATGCAACAGCTTCATCCCTGGCCGAACTTATAAACTTTTACAACAGGGTTCACTTTTGCGCATTGCCACTCTGTTCATCCCCCATCATAGCTCTGCTGACCCATCCCCTGGATGTTGGGTTCTCCCGATGATCTTCTTTGTCCTGTCCACTTGTGCTGTCTTTGATGCTGGGACAGGCATGTCTATCCTAACTCACCGAGTGTTGGGAATTCGTCGGCAACCTTGACCTGGTTTAACACCCCTCCTCTTCCAGCCAAATCTGTTTTTAACCAGGCCTGGCTACTGGGAACCACAGCTGAGAGCTAGGTGTCGGAGAGGACCAAAGTGCCGGAACTACAGTGAAGTGCATGACATGTTCTTTCATCAGAAGGGATCTGCCTGCACACCAGAAGAACTACAAAGGACACACTGTGCCCGTAGACACCAAGAAGGACACACTGTGCTTGTAGATACCAAAAAGGACACTCCGTGCCTGAGATACAAAAAAGGGCACACCGTACCTGTACACACAAACGAAATCAAAAAGAACACACTGTGCTTGTGGGCTCCAAAAAGGACACACCGTGCCTGTAGACACCAAAAACGACACTCTGTGCTTGAGATACCAAAAAGGACACACCGTGCCTGGATACTACTAAAAAAGGACACATCGTGCCTGAGATACCAAAAAGGACACACAGTGCCTGTAGACACCAAAAAGGACACACCGTATCTGTAGACACCAAAAAGGACACTCTGTGGCTGTGGACACACACAGAAAAAACACACCGTGCCCGTAGACACCAAAAAAGACACACCGTGCCTGTAGACACCAAAAAGGACACACAGTGCCTGTAGACACTAAAAGGACGCACCGTGCCTGTAGACACAAAAAGGACACACCGTACCTATAGACACCAAAAACGACACACTGTGCCTGTAGACACCGAAAAGGACACGCTGCCTGTAGATATCCAAAAGGACACACCGTGCCTGAAGACACCAAAAAGGACACACCGTGCCTGTAGACGCCCAAAAGGACACACTGTGCTTGTAGACACCAAATAAATCAAGAAGGACACACCGTGCCTGTAGACACCAAGAAGGACACTCCGTGCCTGAGATACCAAAGAGGACATCCGTGCCTGTAGACACCAGAAAGGACAATCCGTGCCTGTAGACACCAAAAAGGACACTGCGTGCCTGAGATAACAAAAAGGGCACTCCGTGCCTGATATACCAAAAATGATACACCGTGCCATGTAGACACTAAAAGGGACACAGCGTGCCTGAAGACACCAAAAAGGACACACCGGGCCTGTAGACACAAAAGGACACACCGTACACGTACACACCAAAAAGGACACACTGTGCCTGTAGACACCCCAAAAGGACACGCTGCCTGAAGACACCCAAAAGGACACACCGTGCCTGTAGACGCCCAAAAGGACACGCTGTGCTTGTAGACACCAAATAGTCAAAAAGGACACACCGTGTCTGTAGACACCAAAAAGGACACTCTGTGCCTGAGATACCAAAAAGGACACTCCGTGCCTGAGATACCAAAAAGACACACCGTGCCCGTAGACACCAAAAGGGACACTCCGTGCCTATAGACACACACACACAAAAAAAAAAAACACCGTGCCTGTAGACACCAAAAAGGACACAACACCGTGCCTATAGACCCGAAAAAGAACACACGTGCCTGTAGACACCAAGGACATACCGTGCCTGTAGACACCGAAAAGGACACACCTTGCCTGTAGACACCAAAAGGGACACAACATGCCTGTAGACACCAAAAAGGACACACCGTACCCGTAGACACCAAAAAGAACACACTGTGTCTGTAGACACCCAGAAGGACACACTGCCTGTAGACATCCAAAAGGACACACCGTGCCTGAAGACACAAAAAGGACACACTGTGCCTGTAGACGCCAAAAAGGACACACTGTGCCTGTAGACACAAAAAAAATTTAAAAAGGACACACCATGCCTGTAGCCACCAAAAAGGACACTCCATGCCTGAGATACCAAAAAGGACACTCTGTGCCTCAGATTCCAAAAAGGACACACGTATCTGTAGACACACCAAAAGGACACTCCGTGGCTGTAGACACACAGAAAAAAAACACACCGTGCCTGTAGATACCAAAAAGGACACACCGTGCCTGTAGACACCAAAAAGGACACATCGTGCCTGTAGACACCAAAAAGGACACACCGTGCCTTTAGACACCAAAAAGGACACACCGTGCCCTTAGACACCAAAAGGACGCACCGTGCCTGTAGACCCAGAAGGATACACTGTACCTGTAGACACCAAAAAGGACACTGTGCCTGTAGACACCATAGAAACAAACAAAAAGGACGCACTATGCCTGTAAACATGAAAGACACCCAAAAGGGCACACTGTGCATATAGACATGAAAGGAGCAAAAGGACACGCACTGCCTGTACATACCAAAGGAACCAAAAAGAACACCATGCCAGTAGACACAAAAAAAAACACACTTTGCTGTAGACACCAAAGAAACCAAAAAAGGACATTCCCTCTTTGTACACACCAAAGAAACCACTAGGGACACACTCTGCATTACACACCAAAGCCACCAGAAAGGACACACTCTGATTCCAGAAACCCAAAGGAAAAAAAGTACTCTGCCTGTAGACACCAAAGGAACCGGAAAGGACACACTCTGCTGCTCGTAGACATTAAAGGAAAAAAAAAACTAAAGAAAAAGAAATTGAGAAAAAAGTGAGGCAGGGAACAGTAAACAATACACAGTAAACAAGCTTGCTTCCCCCCCTCCCCCCCACACACACACACACACACACACACACACACACACACACACACACACACACACACACACACACACAATTAGATTGTTCGTCGTCTTTGTATTTGTCTGACTTTATTCAAGTTCAAAAGGCTGTGCCAGTCTTGAATAAAAGTTACTCTGTGTTAGTTTTTTTATGGGTGCAAAAGTTACCCTACTTGTTTACTGTTTAAAGAAAGAAACAAAATTTTTAAAAAAAAGCCACACTGGTCCTGTAGACACCAAAAGAACTAAAAGGACACACAAAAGGCACCTAAGCAACTGTGAAACGGCAAAGCACATTACAAAGTACCGGCACCTGCCCACGTGTCTGTATAACCACTCAAGGAAGACGCAGACTACAACAGTGCAAATACTCTGCCAGCTGTTACAAAACCATTGGGAAGAGAAGTACGAGTACAATCGACTTTGAAGAAGGAAACTAACCCAGCTGGAAAATTGGGTAAAACGCATCAATACAACTATTCTACAGAATCGAAAAGAAACACGCTGGGAAAGACAACTCCTGCCACCATGTGAACTGTGAACCAGGTCAAGTGTTCTACAGGACCTCCCTGAACAAATGAAGGACCAGGTCGACAGTAAACGATGAGACCAAAAGCTGGCTTTGCAGACACTGACCCTGCGGAGACCAGATCACAACACAACACTTCATTGTTGAGTAGAGGGGATCCAAATTCTCTGTGTCAGCTTAACTTACTCTGAGAATCCCCTTGACTGCGTGGAACTCCCTAAGCACTATAGGATACTAGTAAAGCTGGGCAAATCTTCAAGAACTTATACAATGAAATATACCGTAGAATAGTGCATGTAAGGCAAGGTGTATAGATAGCTACATCAGACCCTATTTCTAATCAAAAGTGGCTAATATACATTCAGCAACACCAGTATTGTCGAAGCTTATCAATTCTAATAACTCACTTACAATTAACCACTCGTGAAGAATCCAACACATTAAGTGCCTTCAGAAATAAACAGTGTAAATCATAATTGTCATTGTGAACAGTACCAATGGCGCCATTCAGAAATTCGGAATACATTACTGGAAATTGCAAAGAACATAAAATGAAAGCACAGGCATGGCGCAAGGATGAAAAAATGGGGTGAAGTGGGATGGGGAAGATGGGGCGTGGCAGGATGAGAAGTTCCAAGCGAGGGAGAGAGACAGGTGAAGGACAAGAGAGGATAGGGAAATGACAGTAAACATGGCGACATAAAGCATGGGGCAAAAGGTCAGCTTATGTGATGTGTAGGTGTCCTTAGAAAGGATGTTCCCTTTTCGCATTGGAAGCATCTGTCAGACGCACAAATGGAACTACAGGATCTGGGCGCCATAAAGCTGATCCCAAAGTGTGTGAGTGGCTTCCACATAGCTCCCAGTCTGCGGGACCCGTTTCACCTGGATCTTTTTCGTCAGGTCAGACACAGAAGCCGCCAAGGTGAAAAAATACTGATACAAACCTCCTGTAGTACCCCGCGACATCCATGACTGAACGAATACTCTTCGTTGTCGCCAACTTTTGTCCGACACAAATCACACCCACTTTGTTCTCCTCGGGTCGCATCTGCCGTTCGCTATCCAGACACCAGCCAAAATCGAACCCATCAAATTCAGTGAAACGCGTTTAGGGGTAAACTGGAAGGTCTGTTTCATGCACTCTACCAAATAGTGCACTGGGAACCTTCAGATGCTGTTCCCACGTGTTGGCTGCAATAATGATATTGTCTATAACAGTGTCCATCAGCCAAGTCTGTTAGGCTGAACAGACGCCTCATCACCCTGCTGAAGACAGTAGTACTATGAAGTGAAAATGGTGTCAACATCCATTAAAACTATCCCTTAGATGTGAAAATGCAGCGTTCGACTTATCCTATGGCCTAATGTGAATCTACTCATACCCCGTTGAAAAGTCAATCTTTGACAAGCACTTTGCTTTGCCTAACCCACTGAATAGAAATTCAGTATCAGGAAGAGTTCAGCATTAAATGCTGGCGCTTTGTTCAGCCTGTGATCGTTCACCCAGAATCTGCCATTCCCAACCTTCCTTGGAGGAATAAGAGGGTCTAAAAGCTGGTAATGTGACCCCTAACTTCAGCATATCCCCGATTTCTTTTCACCCCACAGATTGCCTTGTATGGGAAAGGCGGACCTGCCTCACCTTGACCAGCAACAGCTCATCAAAAGACAGCTCAAGTGTCATTTGCCTACATCGGTCCGTAGAGGAAGATCAACCGCATCCAGTGCCTTGTTTCCAGTGATTTATCGCCCATCGCCTCAATGTAGTCATGAGGATCGGCTAATAGTAAGTATCTTCAACTGACGCTTCTTTCTTCAGGTAACACAATGGAAGCTAGAGGAGAATTCGCTTCCAGTCCACCTCCTATTTCATCCGTCATGACTGTTATATATACAGAAGTGTTGAACTCAGAGCTTCTTGGACCCTCTGAACATGTTCCTATATGTTAGATGACACAGCTTCATATCGCATGCCATGATGACCCTGTAACCAGCCTCACTCACTCTTTCGACGACTTTATAAGGCCCCTGGCAATTCACTAGTAGTTTGTATTCTGGTTTAACATCAGCAAAAGAACCTTGCTTCCTACCTTGAAAGAACAAAGTCTCAACTTGCGATACAAATCTACGGCGTAGTTACCGAAAGCTCAAGTTGTCTCCAACTTGCACATGTCTCCTCATTTCAGTTTTGGAGGTCAACCACATACTGTGCGGTCATCTTGACCCCTTCCTCTTCTCTTCATGCCTGTTTCAGGAATTATCAACAAGAACCCCAGACTTTCCTCGGGAACCTCTCAGTATAGAAACAGGATCGCAGGAATGTATCGGTCTCAGTATCTAAGCCGTTCTTGGCGCTTGTTTCTTGAGCAGAGATTTGGGTGTGCCTTTGAGTCTCTCTCACCAGCCTACTGGATTATGCGAATCCTCCGATAGACATCTATCTCCACAAACCCACTGGATTATGTGAATCCTCCGATAGACATCTATCTCCACCAGCCCACTGGATTATGTGAATCCTCCGATAGACATCTACCTCCACCAGCCCACTGGATTATGTGAATCCTCCGATAGACATCTATCTCCACCAGCCCACTGGATTATGTGAATCCTCCGATAGACATCTACCTCCACCAGCCCACTGGATTATGTGAATCCTCTGATAGACATCTATCTCCACCCAGCCCACTGGATTATGTGAATCCTCCGATAGACATCTATCTCCACCAGCCCACTGGATTATGTGAATCCTCTGATAGACATCTATCTCCACCAGCCGACTGGATTACGTGAATCCTCTGATAGACATCTATCTCCACCAGCCCACTGCGTTATGTGAATCCTCTGATAGACATCTATCTCCACCAAGCCACTGGATTATGTGAATCCTGTTACAGACATCTATCTCCACCAGGCCACTGGATTATGTGAATCCTCTGATAGACACCCGACCCATCACTCAACTGGCAAACTGGGTTCCATGATCTGTCGGAACTTCAGGAGAAATGCCAACCTGACATTACATCTCAAACAAAATCTCTACCACACGCTGGACTTAAATGCCTTCTGTGGAACCCCTAAAACACCGAGTCGTTTAGTGAATCAGTCAGCTAACATCAGTGTCCCACTCTCCGATGCAGATCTCATGGGACAAATCAAAAAGCCCACACAACCTAAAGGACTACTAATTTTGAAGCAGATGGACCAAAGGAACTTTCTCTGTCCTATTTTTAGAGTCAGCTCTTGACTTAAGTTACAAGATAATAGAGCGCCCAGCATCAGTTCAAATACCTGTCCAAATAATTGCTGCCAAATCCTTTCAATAGTTTTCTTGGTCTCCAAGTATTCTCTCATTCTCGACTCAAGAGCTAACTTCAAAAGATTCTGCCTGTACTTTGTTGAAGCCACCACCTGTTGGTAGGAATTATCTTTCCTACTATCCTGTCAGCAGAGATTCCTTTCTATTCCAAGAAGTAAAGTTGTTCAATTATCTCAGACTTCGAGAGTGTTTATAGCAATTTCTCGAAACCTGTGGAGAGATTTGTCCTCTGACTGAGCCATTCATAGATCCTCTGGTTTAAAATCACTAAATCCTTCAGTTGGAGGTTTGAAGATTCTATTCCTTTGCCATCTGAGCCCTAATTACTCACAATTACACAAACCAATCCCTTCACTGATTTGTAATCTGGAATACCCAGCCCTTCTGCATCTCCCTCAAGTGCCTTGTTCCCAACGATTCCATCAAATACAAGGTTTTCCATCAACACAGCCTGTATGGTCCCTAAAAAGATTGGGGACTGCAATTCTCCTTCAATAGAAAGAGGCAATTACATAAAAACAATCACTTGTTCACTGCCCAGTCTTCACGAGACTCTTTGACCACAAACAAGTGCAGCGTAACTATCCCCTTGTGCCCATACACGATGCGTCCCTAATTTTGCACGACACCACAAAAAACAAATGCGTAACTATCCCCTAGTGCCCATACACGATGCGTCCCTAATTTTGCACGACACCACAAAAAACCAAATGGCTTGTCTTAGTTCTTCTCACCTGGGGTATCCCCATTGTCACATTCTGTTCTGCGACTGTGACATATTCGCTTCCCGTTATTGTCCCTTCCAGTTAGCATGTTGCGCAAGATCTCTTTGACTGGCTTAGCTGTCAAAATTGTTATTGTCGTCTACGAACGGTGGAGTACCAAGTCGTCAAAACTAAAATAGGGGTCACAGATCCGCTGCGTTTTTTTTTTTTTTTTTTTTTTTTTTTTTTTTTATAATAGCACTTGAACAGAGCAGAAACGAGAATGGACTCTTGAGAAAGGGGACATGAATTTGAGACTGACTCGGCTTCAGTAGAACTGACATTTTGGTCCTCTCTTTCAATTTTATTTCTTTTTGTCAAACAAATTCTGTGGGTTTGTAACGATGATTTTTAATGCTCTTATTTGACTGAATCTAATGCAACTTCGTAGATGTTGATTATAACTCTATTTTGTATATAAGCATCGCTCTAAAGCACATGTGAAACTCAAGTAAGAGAGTCGGATTACTCCAACACGTAGCGTTGATTAACTCCTACCTGTAGAGTGTCCATACCTCTCACTGTGCTGGTGAAACAATACGTTCACTGTACACCCGCAACTTTGGCAAACATGTAGAGAAGAAACTCTAAATAAAGTGTGGAACAGAAAACAGTACATAACACAAACAACTATTGTGACCTTACTCCCATGATGAAATTATTACACACCCGTAAACAACAAACAAATGCTGCTTACCACACCAGTTTGTTCTGTGTGCTCTGTGTTGGTATTGATGCTAGGCGATTTGGTTTCTCGAGCAGCATTCATATGGAGATATGGGCACGTAATTATTTCATCATGAGAGCGAGAGTTACCTTTTTTGTTCGTTATTTATAGTTGTAGAGATCAAGTAGCAGGACTCTTGAGAAAGGCTCGCCCATGGTCTGCCTGATTCACTGCGAGTTACAAAATGCTGGATGGTAATTTGATTTCTTTTTGTGGTTGTGCGTTGTAGAAATTCTCTCTCTCTCTCTCTCTCTCTCTCTCTCTCTCTCCCTCCCCCCTCCCCCCTCTCTCTCTCTCTCTCTCTCTCTCTCTCTCTCTCTCTCTCTCTCTCTCTTCGTTATCTGAAACTGTGTCATTAATGACTTTTGACTGCTGATGGGACTGTATAGTTACAATGCAAACCTTGGCATGACGTAAGCTGGGTACTATTCGCTGGGGTCTCACTTTAGTTTTTGCATTTTGTTGGGAGTGCTAGGGTTGTTTATAGTCTTGTACACAACTACTGTATGTTTTGCTCTGCACCAGAAGAAAAAGGAAAAACAGTTATCCCTCCTGGCGTCTGGACACAAAGAGAAATTATTCTTCATCACTGTCACAGCTAGGCTGTGTTGCTGTTCATTGAGCACAGCGTCACTATTACGTTGATTTATTTCATCACTGCACTCTATGGTTCCTTATGTCTTGTGCTTTAGGCAGAGTC
>JADBJO010001444.1:275000-282500 GCA_016801955.1 Conus betulinus
CAACTCGTGTGAAATTCTTTGTTCGTAAAGGCCGGGAGATTTTGGATAGTCAGTCTGTTCGTACAATATCATCGTCAAGGAGAACATACATATACATCACTGTGGAAAAATGAAAGAGAAAACAAAGTTTATTTTGTATTTTTGCTATCCTATATTGAATTCATTTGAAAGCAATGATACGCTACTTAAACATTTTGATAACATTCTTTGTGTAGACCGATTTTTCTAATGTCCTGATATATAGAAGACTGCTGTATGTAACATTCTTTATATACATTGATTTTTGCTAAAGTCCTCAAAGAGAAGGCTGCTTTAGCAAGCAACGAGCAATCTACTTCTATAGGAGTAGGGGTGTTTTTTTACGTCGAGATATTAAATACAGACTTTTGACAGTTGTGTCTTCCGAGAGGGGCGGAGAGAGAGAGAGAGAGAGAGAGAGAGAGAGAGAGAGAGAGAGAGAGAGAGAGTAGGTGGTGGTACGTTTTTAGTCTATAGGACAAATCACAAGAATTTTGACAGTTGTTCCCTTCGTCGAGGTTACTTTTTTTCCACGTCTGTTGGTTGGCTGGTTTGTCGGCAAAATGACCCTGGCCCCAATAAATCGTTTTTAACAACACTTTGTGTAAAGATGGACTTGGCTGAAAGACGAACTCTGCTGCTCAATGTTGGGGAGAATTCGTGCCAAAAGACTGAACCAGGATATGTTCAGCAAGTAGGCACCCAAAGAATACAACTGATCTTCACGATTCTGTGGAAATATCAATGGGGGCCAGCAACCAATGCAACACACTTTTTGTGTGGATCAGTGCCGTGGACACAACAGCAGAACCAGAATGCAACGTTCGTGGGAGTCTGGGGTCACCCGTGTGCCTTTCTATTATCTTGTTTTTCATGTACAGAGAATTAATCATTTGGACAGGATTATTACCAGGCCGGACATGTCGCTTGTTGAAGTGATTGATTCCCTAACATGTGACTTCTGCATTGTCTTACAATGAAGAAGCTTTTAATTAAAAAAAAAAAAGAAAAAATATAATAAATTCGTTCGATATTCTAACTCTGTTCCATTTTTTTCTGTACGTGATCAGTTAGACATCTCTGTGTGTGTGCGTAACAGTTTCACTCCCGAGGAAGTTGTTTATCCTTTCAACGAGAGTTTTAATTTCAGTTTCAATAAGATGTTGCTGCCTGTGGACTAGTCCATATACGTTCATAGCACATTTGTTACGTTTCGATTGCACTGATTTATAGCTGATGAATAAGACGAGAGAATATAGAAGTTTGTTGACGCATAGGGTGATCTGATTTTCCAGGTTTGAAGCTAACTCTCAGAGGTGTCATGTACCATATGGAATAAGGTGAGACTTCTCTGGAGTGCGTTTTTTCCCATGTAGTCCAGTATCCTTGTTGGCATTGCTGGACTGTCTTTTGGGTTCTCTTGCCTTCCTTTTCTTTCTCCACTTCCTCTACTACCACGTCTCTCTTTGCTATTCTTTTTGCTTCTGACCACCATTTCATTTCTGTGGATCCCTTTGCCTGGCTGATGATCTGTGTGTGGCCTGTTATTTCCCTGATCTCGGGGGTTTTCCTTGCCACGTCCACTGCCTCCCAAGCGTTCCATTTTCTGTCAGTCTTCAGCCTGGGCTGGAGTGATTCCCACAACTTTGTCTCTGGAGTCTTTAAGCACGGTTAGTAACTCGCTGTGCCCACTTTTCGTTCATCGAGGATAGATTTTAACAGGAAGCTTTAGCTTCGCTTGGCGGCATTAAAATGCAACGTCAGTGATACCAGGTGGGACACCAAGCCATTTCCTTGTATACTTGTTTATTCTGGCCTCCAGTGATTCTATTGTATTAGTGCCAATATAGTATATAAGCAGAGGCCTGAGAAGTTTTAGGATCAGCATGAACTACAGACACTAGACCTTGTATTTGCCAGGGAGCCCACACTAGTCTGCTATTTGCAGGCTTTCTCCTGCCATTTGCTTGGTTTTTACAAACTTCTGAGAGTCGTTCAAGGACTCATCATACCATCTTGTAAGGCTCTCGACTGGTTCTTCTTTTACAGTTGGATTTGTTTGGTTGGCTACGGCAAACTTGGCTGTTGTAGTTACTTAATTTTTCCGCAGTGAGAGGCTTTGTAAATTCTTTGCCTTGAAATTCATCCTGGAAGAAGCAATCAACATGTCTAACTGCTTCAATATTTCACGAGTCTCATCGTCGTTGGTGAAAAGCACTGTTGTGTTATCCATGAAGCCTTCTAGAGGGGGCATCCTCGAGGCTGCCGAACCTGTACAGCTCATGGCAGCTTTCAAAATGATCTCCATTGCCAACTCAAACAGTACTGGAGGAAATGCATAGCCCAGTGCTATGCCAGTTTCCAGATGGATCCAGTCTGTTGTATATTCTTTTGTGGGGAACCTCATTGAGAAGCCATAGAAGTGCTTCATCAGCATTTCTCTGATGTTTTTGGGACCTGGTACAACTTGAGGGCTAGTTGAATCGTCTGGTAAAGAACTGACCATATGCATTTGCCAGACCAAGCCACACCACGTCAAGGTCCCGTTACTCTTTCCTTAGCTCTCTGGATTGCTTCCAAAATCATAGTGGCATGTTCTACACAGCCAGAGATAAGATAAGATAATGTTTGCTTATAGCCCAGCTGACTGCAAAGGGCCACATCAGGGCTGTCACCACGTTTAAAATCAACTCACAAGTCATTCATTCACACAATTCTTTCAAACATATTAAAAAAACCCATCCGAAAGTTTGTTAAAAATCTTTCCACTGTAAAATCTCAGATCCAATGAAAAATGTTAATCTCTTTCAAGAACTCAAAGATCGTGTCCGGCGGAACGTCTCTGAACAAGGTTTTCATGGAATCTGCTGTAAAATGTTTGTGTCTCACATCATGCAAGTCCCACTCCACTCCAAAAGAACATATTTCATTGTGAGTGGCACATGACATGGAATGCACCATGGAGCTTCTTCCCCTCTTTAAAAGGTATGAATAGGTAAAATACGAATGGCTGGTGTGCAGCCAGCACAGAACTATTTCTTCTTTACGACTACCAGACGTAGATGAGAGGAAATCCTTAAGGTCTGGATGGATCTGAAAGAGTTTGTCATCTGTCTGTGTATTCCAATCCTCCTGCCAGAGGCTCTGACATAATCATTAATTTTGGGTTTCAGATCTGAGCAGGGAATAGATGTGTTTGCCAGTTTCTCTGTTGTGGCAATCTTGGCCAAACGATCAACCATTTCATTCCCTCTGATGCCACACATGACCAGGAACCCAAGCCAGAATTATGTTGTAACCATCCGTTTTCAACTTGGTAAAAGTTAAAAAAAAAAAGTGTAAAAGTTCGGGATGCTGAAGGTTGCGACCAGCTATGGCCTCCAAATCTGACAGCGAATCTGACAAAACTAGAAAGTCCTTCTTTGTTGATTGAGAGCTTATCCTCAATGCCAGAACCAGAGCAGTAAGTTCAGCAGAAAAAACGGAAGCATCTGAAGGAGTATGTTCCAAACAATATTTGAGGAGCACCAGGGCAATAGGCTGCACAGGCCACTCCATCTTCAGACTTGGAACCATCAGTGAAAATTTTCTGATAGGATGGGAATTTCAAACAGAGGCCAGCATACAATGCCTTGTATGCCAGAGAGCTAGTAGATCCTTTGCGAAAAGCTGCAAGATCAAAAAACGAATCTCTGGTGTGAAAAAGGTCCACAGAGGTTTATCTGGAAACTTGGAAAAATCGGACACAACTCCTAGGTCTAGACCTGCATTATGCGCGTGAGGCTGCATACGAAGACCAAATGGTGGAATACAGTTAGGGTTGTTTTCGAATTTACTTTGAAACTGAGGGTCAAAGACACAGTCATAGGCAGGGGTTCTCTGGTTCAGAGAACAGTCTGATGTAGTAATTCAAAAATAGTTTCAGCCTGCGATTGGACAGTGAGGGTTCACCTGCCTCTGCATACAGGCTATACATAGGGGTGGTGTCGAATGCTCCAAGACAGAGACGAAGCCATTGATGGTGGATAGGTCCACCATTAAACGAATTGAAATCCGCCTTACTTTCCTGCAGCGATTCCTCTCCAGGTATAGATGAAATCCATTACAAACTTTTAAAACATCCGCAAAAGGTCTGAATATCCTGCTACATGTATACAACCATGTATGGACTACTGATTCTTTCCACCTTCTTGGCGAAAAGCCCTCATCATTCCTATTCCCAAACCTGGAAAAGATCTTTCTAACCCATGAAACTACCATCCGATAGCTTTGACCAGCTGTGTCTGGAAACTGATGGAGAAATGGTCAATGCTAGACTCATGTGGAAACTCGAAACCGACGGCCTTCTGGCGAAACAACAGTGTTGTTTCCGCAAAACATCGAAGTACAGTTGACCATTTGATCCATCTGGAATCTACGCTTTGGAACGCCTTTCTAAACAAACAACATGCAATGGCAATTTTCTTCGACTTGGAGAAGGCCTTCGATACAACCTGGAGATCTGGGATACTTCATAATCTCCATGATCTTGGTTTTCAGGGTCATCTTCCACTTTTCATTCAAAAGTTTTTGGCAGAACGACAGTTTCAGGTCCCGGGTTGGCACCACTCTCTCTGATGTTTCATGAGCAGGAGTTGCGCGCATTCCACAAGGGAGCATACCATCTCCTGCCCTCTTTAGCATCAAGATCAACAACATTGTCAAGTCAGTTCAACAGGGTTCAGACTGCTCAGTTTTTGTGGGTGATTTTGCTGTCTACACAACTGGAAGCCTTACCTGAATGTCCAGTGCAGGCTCCAGCTTTGTGTGGATAAAATTCATCAGTGGGCAGATGAAAACAGCTTCACTTTTTCCCCTACGAAGACACAGTGCATTCACTTCCATAATTTTCGTAAGTTTTTTTTTTTGCAGATCCTGTAATTCAAATAGGGAAATCTCCCATTCCAGCTGTCAAAGAGGCCCAAATTCTTAGGGTTATTTTTGACCAAAAACTCAATTTTCTCAGCCACATTAAAAACCTCAAAACTTCGTGCCAGAAAGCTCTAAATATTCTGCAGGTCGTAGCACACACTGACTGGGGTGCTGAAAAGAAAACTTTGCTGCACCTCTACAGAGCCTTGGTCCATTCCAAACTGGACTATGGTTGTGCTCTGTATGGCTCTGCAAGACCATCTTACCTAATACACAGCCAGGGACACTTGGAATGTCTCCTTTCTGGACTGACAAACCATGTATCCATTTCCTGTCAGGTGTTTAGACAGTCTGGCTGCATGACAGAGAAGGAGATTTTTCTCATGACGTTCAGAAGTGATACTGGTCTAAACTGGTTGATGTAACCCGAGTTTTGTCCCTTAGAAATGTACACTACAATGGCTAGTATCCATTGGCCGCTGATCTGCAAGTTCTCCCATGCTGATCTTTACTCATAGATCTTGGAACCTTTTTTTTAAACAGCAGCTATAGTATACCATTTAATCCATATGAATATTTGGCTCTGGCTCTCTTTATTGCTTTCTTTACCTCAGGCAGTATTGGGAGCTCATCATTGATTTTTTTTAAACTCTGACCCAAAGCTGCACAAAGCCCTGTATTTCATATAGTGCTTCGCTCTGAAGATCGGAAGTTTTCCTGAAATGCTGCTCTCAAATTCTTTGACCACTGTGAGTGAAAAGCGGAAGAGCACACAAAACAAAGTGTGAAGTAACGCACTTTAATGCACGACACAAAACAAGACAAGAAATGTTTCGGCAATAAGCCTTCCTCAGCGACAAAACAATGAAACACGTACAGACATTAACATGCGCAATACTCCCCTTGTGAAGCCAGAGTGGCGAATGAAGTTGAAAGAGGGACAGTGGGGAAGGGTGTGATTGTGTGTAGTGGGTGTGTTGCATATGAAAGAAATGAACAAGAAAACACAATAAATGAAATACGATATGCACCAAAAAGCATTGTAAATGACAAGGGGACGGGGGGGGGGGAGAAGGGGGTCAGCCACTTAAAGCACCCAACCCCAGTCTGATCCTAGGGTCGGTTGCCCTACCCAAGCACCAAGGGGGGAGAGGGAAAACGGGAGAACCCCGAGAAAAAAAAAACCCTAGCCAGACGCAGGTAGGACCTGCAGGGCTCGCCCCCCCCCCCCCCCCCCCCCAAGCCTGTCTTTCCTTCCCATTTTTTTCCTCTTGTTCTCTCTTACGCTAAAGCCACTTTCTCTTGTGCTAGAACTTCCAGCCACCTTTCTTTTCTCCGGCACTGTCTTCACCATCGTATTATTCCTGTAGGGTTTAAACTTACACATTCTCCCTCTGACCTTAACAAGTTCCTGTGTTCTAAGACTAACAAAATTTTGCAACAAGCAAGCTTTCAACTCATGAAGACCCACATTCAAGCTCTCTGCACCAAACTCCATCGCACCCAGCACACACTATTTATTACTGACAAAGCACTCACACGCACACTCAACCCCTCTTCTATCCTGTATCTCAAAATGACAGTCATCAACCTCATCGCACTACTCTACCATCACCTACATAAAATCAAACAGAATAAAATCCTGAAATTTTCCACTGTTAAGGTTTCCACTCCAGTTCCTCCCACAGCTGCCTTCTTACGCACCAGTCCTGTTCCTGTCTCTCTGCCACCCCTTCACCCCCTGGACGCCTGCCATCCCCTGGATCTTCGACTGACACCCTCACCACCCCATCCCGCTCTGCTGATGCTCCTCCTGCGGCTGCCCTCTTGCATACCATACCAGTCCTGTTCCTGCCTCTGCCACCTCTTCACCCCCTGGACGCTGCCCCCTGGATTTCCTACTGACACCCTCACCACCTCGCCTCTTTCGACTGACAACACACTTAATAAACTGGTATAGCGCATACCTTCTTCTACTCCTCATCTGTCTGCCTCTGAAGAATCTGTACTCTCTAGGGGTCTCAAATTCATCCCTAGGAAGCCTTCCATCCACAAGTATGACATCATCCATGACTGTGAACGCTTCTTTCATTCCTTGAGATGGATGGCCGTGCTTGGTCACCCTCCTAAACGTACCTTCCACCCTGACGATGATGCGTTTCACAAACTTTTCCACACCCCTGTCTACCGAGAACCCACCTCGTGGGAACAATGAAGTTGAATGCTACATCAAAACTTGCCTCTCTGAATTACGCAAACTTAAATTCTCCCCCAGCACGATTTCCAACCTTACCCCCCGCAGAAATTCAAGCTCTGGAGTCCCTTCACAAGAGGGATGACATTGTCATCAAACCAGCTGACAAAGGGGTGCTGTAGTGGTGTGGGACAGGAACCTGTATATAGCAGAAGCTCTCAGGCAACTCAACGATCCCACTAGCTACCAGAAACTGGAACAGTCCACCCTCCAAGTAGACCAGAAAACTATTTCCAAAACCATCAAGGACCTTGTCAAAAAAGGCCACTTACCTCCTACGGCTAAACTGTTGATCAAAGCCAAGACCAGAGAGTCCA
>JADBJO010001444.1:287500-297500 GCA_016801955.1 Conus betulinus
AGAGTATTTGACTGACAGGTGTTTTAAAATGTCTATAGCATTTTTGACTTTTGAGACGGATATTCATAGCGCATGGTGCTGTAACGATTGTGAGCCGATTGTGTGTTTTGTTTTCTTTTGTTGTTGTTGTTTGTTTTAAAAGAAATTAAAGAATAAGTGCAACTTTTCAGTACAAACAACGGCAATTAATGGCAATATTGATGGCTACTGAAAGTACGTTTTAATAGTACTTTTTCTTGCGCATTTCAATGTTTGTTTGCTTCCCCTTCCCCCCCCTCCCCCTCCTCTTGTTTGTTTTGATATTTACTTGTCAATACTGGATGTTGGAGGGTCGTTTAGTTTTAGTTAACAGGTAACTAGCCTCATCTTGTAGTTATCCACTCAAATGAGTTTCTGTTCAGTTTATATCGTTATTAAAGTACGTTCAAGATTCGTGAAATCATTTTGCACAGAACATCTTCTTTTGATACTGACATCCCCATCATCTGGGTACATCACTGTGAAAAGAAACCTAAGTATCGCCGATCCCAACATTTTGTGCAGAAATATACCCGTATTAGCCGGAAATTCTGTGATGCTCAGTATCAAAGACTTGTCCCTGTATTTGCCAATCGTGCAGTTATTTAGTCATCACTTGAATAATGATAGTTATTCCGTCAACAGTTTCAGAGAAGGGTGGGAAGAAATATGGAATAGAGCAAATCCGGAAACTGATTTTGCTCATCTGTTTAAACACCACACAAATGAGAATTCAAGTCGCCAGAAATCCTTGCATCAGCAGAAAATGCTTCAGACTTTTCTTTTCCTTTTTTCCTGACGGTCAGCGGCCTCGCAAGCTAGCCAGCGATGTTTGGAACTGTTCCGTGAATCATTACGCGACCTTCCATCACCATCTTGCTTGTAACCTGAAGTCCGAATGTGAAGACGGACGGGATGAAACAGGCCATTGTCCACACAGCAGTCCTCTTTGCCATGGGTTGGTGGAAATATGTGACAGGTGTTATCAGTTCACGAAGAGTTTGCGTGGATTTGTGAGTGAGGCAACCGACTTCAACAGGAGGGCAACTGACTACTGTAATTCGCACGGTGGCATGCTCAGTTTGCCTAAATGTGTTTACGACTGGTATAAGACAGTTCGGATCAGAACCGGCATACACCCAGGGAGGCTGGAGAATCTTTGGACTGGTTTGTATCTTGACAACATGGAAGTGCCGAATATGTATATACACAGTGTGACTCATGAAGATAGAACTGTCCTTCATCACTCAGTTTCTTTTCACGTGCATGACCACAGTAAGTTTAGGAAGAAATGTTTAAGAAGTCAGAAAACACACTACATTACTACAACACGAACCATGCATGTCTAATCGCGTTTCATATGCTTCTTATGGTGCGTTCTGCGAATTCGCGAAGAATACAACTGACCCAGGTCATGTCTAATGTAAGTGTCCTTTCTTTAAACAGCACGGGGTTTCAACTCCCTATGGAAAAGCAGGTTTGGGTAAAAGTGCCCAGATGGTCACGTGACACATACCGTTCTTGTGTGTGGTTCGAACCATTATGGAATGTGTGATCACGAATCAAGATCCTCATGTGTTGTTTCTGGTCAGTTGTCCTACATAAATAGCCTCGATTCAATAGATCTCTGGTGCTCTGTCATCCCCACTTATACATGCAGCGAAGATTTCACGATGCTGTCATACGCCCTGTATGTGACTACATTTATGATTGTCCAGATAACAGTGATGAAAACCTTCTGTAATTATCCTCTTTGTATTCTCACGTTTACCTGTATCAATGGTCAGTGTCTGTCCTTTGAAAAGGTGTGTGATCAAACCTATCACTGCCAGGATGAGTCGGATGAAGAACACTGTGATGCATTTCGATACAAAACTGTCTGGTCGCAAATGGCATATCCATCTCCTGCTCTGATCCGCTTTGATGGTATCAGTGATTTCATTTCCACCCCTATGAATTCCAGCGAGGTGTGTCCCGACAGCCACTATCGTTGTCCTGGGGAGTTCAATGACTGCCTGCCTGTCTACACCAGATGCAATGGACTGTACGACTGTTTGGATCGCCAGGATGAACAGAGATGTGAAGACACACAGTGTCCGGGACTTTTCCGATGCAGGATTTCAAGGATATGTGTCCATAGCGAAAACTTGTGTGACGGCTGGCCCCATTGCCCCCTGAGCGATGACGAATTATGGTGTCACATGATCTGTCCTGTGACCTGTCTCTGTCATGGTCATACGTTTCTGTGTCCTCAGCCTTTTGAGGCCGCCTTCTTCCCAGAGCTCAGGTATCTAAATGCTGCAGGCTCTGGCATGGCTCTGTCTGAGGTGAACAACAATTCGCTTCTGATTGTGGCCATTTTCGCACACTGCTCTCTGGTCACTCTGCCAAGATTAACACTGGTCAATCTGAAGCTTCTGGATCTCAGCGGGAACGAACTGCAGCGTGTCAACCTGACGTCTTTTCTAAGCTTAGAAAACCTACAGACACTGTCCTTGTCCAAGAACCCTCTCACCTCACTTCATGCTGAATCCCCCCAAGCTGATGACCGGCAAAGTGTGCTCTCTGTGGTAGACTTGTCTTACACCACACTGACAACATTTGATGCTGTAGTCTTGTCGCCATTTTATCACATCCAGCAACTGAATTTAAGCTTTACATCCATCCACACCATCAGTGCGTCTGGTTTCCTCTACACTCACAGTTGAATGAACTTTACAGGGACAACAGCCCCATCAGAAGATTCCCACCTGACGTGTTTAAAGATCTTTCTCATTTGCGCTTAGTGTCACACAAAACTACAAGTTCTGTTGCAGTGACATATTGCCATACAGCGTTCATGATTTAGATTGTTTTGCGCCCAAAGATGAGATTTCCTCGTGTGAAGACTTACTCCGGTCATGGACGTACCGCATCTTTCTGTGGATTATGTCCTGCCTGTCATTGACAGGTAACGTCTTTTGTTGCTGCGCACGTGCATTTTCTAGGAGCATGACGTCTTCAAGTGGCTTCAGTGTGTTTGTCCTTAATCTCACCATAGCTGATTTTCTGATGGGTGTCTACATCGCTGTCATTGGAGCAGCTGATGAACGGTTCCGCGGCAGTTACCTTCACAAGGACGACACGTGGAAACACAGTGGGACGTGTAAGCTGGCTGGCTTCTTGTCTCTGTTGTCCAGTGAGGTGTCAGCTCTGCTCATCTGGCTGATCACCTTGGACCGTTTTGTTGCCCTTCGCTTTCCTTTCAGCACCCTGCAGTATGAAAAGGTGTCAGCAACAGCTGTCTGTTTGCTCACCTGGCTGGTGGGCGTTCTGCTAGCTCTGTTTCCTTTACTTCCCATAACGTCACACTGGGATTTCTACAGTCAGACAGGACTGTGTCTCCCATTGCCAGTTACAAGGCGAGATTTCGAGGGGAAAATGTATTCTGTGAGCGTTCTTATCATGTTTAATTTCATTGTGTTTTTATATTCGTAGCAGCCGGCCAGGCTTTCATATACTGGTCAATACAAGGCAATGCTTTGAAAACTAACACTACCAGAGTATCACAGGACATTACTATAGCATGGAGGTTGATCACCGTTGCATTGACAGATTTTACGTGCTGGTTTCCCGTTGGTCTGTGCGGGATACTGGCATTGGCTGGTACTCCCATTCCAGGCGAAGTGAACGTGGCCCTTTCTGTATTCATTTTGCCTTTGAACTCTGCTGTAAACCCTTTTCTGTATACACTCAACACTCTGGCTGCAAAAGGAGAGAAAAGCAGCGAAACAAAATTCTTAAAATGGCTGGAGTCTCATTCTGATTTTGTTGCTGACTAGAAGGACATTTGAAAGAAGGCAGACAAACGCTAAGGTCGAACAGCCCTTGGATCCTATATTTGAGTCGGTTCATGAATAAAAACAAACGTTTCTCACCAGGGGAGGTAGTAATCGGTACGGCTAAAAAAGAGTTACTTTCAACGCATTTTTTTTTTACATAGTTTTAGAAACTGCGGACTATCAACATTTGTTCCATCAGAAATCTAATTCTCCGTGGGAACTTATTACATTGTAGATAGTTCTCATTTTATAACGGTGCCCTCAGCATGATCAATTTCCATGGAAAATCTGTCATAATTTTGCCAAACATATCCTAATCTGCTGGTTTATTGGCATCTGCACTGACATTGCTATATTCACTGTTGGGTGCCATGTTCCATTTTCCATCAAGTTCTGTGCACGTCGGTTCAGCAATCTTTGCGTCATGTATGATGTAATAATCTTGGTTTCAAAGTGGGATGACTGCGTGCAGAAATGGAAACAAACACAAAAGCAGAATTAGCTGCCAAAGAAGGAATAAACAATTACAAAACATAGACGACGCGTCTTGACCTGTGGGTTCTTCTGCATGCAGGACAAATAACACTTAACACATGAAAATAAATGACCAATAGACAGTCTCTTATCCGTTTCATCTGGGTGCAGAATTTGGTCATGGGTGACAAGAAAATAGTCCTTTGTTTCCATTGTGTAGTTTTAGTTGTTCATTCAAGACCAAAGTTTGCACCCAGATCGAAGAAAACTGTCTCCGCAGTTCAACACAATTCATGTCATGATATAGCAAAACATTGACATCCTACAAGTACACCCAGAAGGTTGGACTTTGGGGTGTTTATCATTCCTAGTTCAAAACAAGCGTACATGTGAGCTTTTGCGTAAACGCTTTCACCTATTCGACTTGATCAATGGCGTGTAGTACATGAACTTGCAAACATGGTTGCGTTCGACTTTGATTGATTGCGTTCGTTTCCGGTGGAACGTTTGCGACTTCCTTGACAACTCGAATTTTCCCCTGTCTTCAGAACAGTGTAGCACTATAGCTAGCTGTCAGGTGTGGTCTCTCTCTCGCTACCCAGGCACAAGCTTACGACAAAAACGTTGCTATGTTACAAATGACAATGAAAGGGAGGCGACAGAGCGGGACAGCAAGCGCGACTGTAGAACAAAGACAGATGGATGGGCCCAAAGGGAGACAAAAAGCCATTCGAGGTGGCATGTATGTAATGTTAACTGACAATGGAAACCACGGTACCGTTGTACACCTCCAGCATGGACATTATGTGTGTGCGCGAGTACTCTCTGTCTCTGTCTCTCTGTCTCTGTCTCTGTCTCTCTCTCTCTCTCTCTCTCTCTCTCTCTCTCTCTTTAAACACACACACACACACACACACACACACACACACACACACACACACACACACACGCACACACACATACACACAAACACGCGCGCGCGCGCGCGTACCGTAAAATACCGAGTATAAGCCCATCCCTCCTTTGCACAGTTTAAGGCCCAAAGAGGGGATGGGCTTATACACGGTATTTACCCCTCTGCATGGAACTTTATCACCCATAAAGGGAAACTATACAACATGTTACATCCAGAATGTTCTCTAAATCCATCCACCACACACACACACGCACACACACACACACACACACACACACACACACACACACACACACACACACACACACACACACACACACACATACACACACACACACACACACACATACAAACACGAGCATACAGCTATACAGAGAGCTAGACAGACACAGTGGTATAATGATTTCAATTTATAAAGGTTTTCTCTTCAGGTGTTGGCTGAAAAAGAATATGGGGAAATCAATGATTTATCTTTCATTTTAAAAAGGTCACTTGACCTTTGCTCTTCAAGGATTGTCTGAACAAAAAATACTGTATGGGAAAAAACAATGATTTTCTTTCATAAAAAAAGTAAAATCATTTGTCCTTTTCTGTTCAGGGATTGTCTGAACAAAAAAATGGGCAAATCAATGACTTGTCCTTCATTACAAAAATTGAAAAGTCACTTTTCTAATCTAGCTAACTCCATTTTTCTTCTTTAGTTAGATTGCATGAATTGTCAGTGACCCTAGTCAAATCCAAAGATGTCTTCTTCGTCTTCTCTCTCCTCTTCCTCTTCTTCCTCCTCTTCCTCCTCCTGGTATGAGCATCGTTGGCAGCGGGAAGGTGAACCCCAATGTCCTCTGGAAACCACTCCAGAGTCCCCAGGTCTGACGCTGTCCCAGGCTCCGCCCACCAAGCTGATGACGTCCTGTCGAGATGGTTGCCTCAGATTGCCGCGGCTGTCAGTGGACGGTCTTGTCTCATCCAGGTCACCCAGCTGTCACGCATGGCATCTTTGAAAGGCTTTGTGACGCTTACATCCACTGGTTGGCCAAGAGGGGTGCAGCCCCCAGGAATGTACACCACATCCACGTTGCACTCTTGTAGGGCTTCCCTCACTTCTTGGGTGCGATGAGCCAGGTAGCTATTCAGTACCAACAATCACCGGTCATCTGCTGGGCCCCAGATTCGCCTGACCCACACAAACAGAACCTCTCGAGTCATCCACCCATTCCTCGTGGCATGAACTCGGACGTTATCTGGCACCTGCAGCTGTTGATAGACCCGTGGAGGGATCAGGCCATTTCTTTTCTTGAAGATGATCATTGCTGGGAACTTTGTCCCGTCTGCTGCAACAAACAAGGCTACAGTGAAGCCCCGTTTTTCTGCTCTCGTTGTCTTTGTTCTGACCTGACGACAACCTTTTCTGTCATTGGTCCTTTGAGGCAGCATATCAAATCTCACCATTGTTTGGTTCATATTCATGATACAGTTCAAGGGATAGTGATGGCGTCTCCGCAGCATCAGTACAGCACGCCGGTAATTAAAGAGCAGATCCTGGAATCCCCTGACACCTCCTGGCTGATGGAGGTGCTTCTTCGTGTTGATATGCCATGGTGCCTTTTCCAGCGTTGAACCCACATGCCTAAGGCAACGAACCCATCCAGCTGCGAAGCACCTGCAAAAGAGGGCAGAATCAACATAATCCGTTTCACGTGCTTTACCAATCTGTGCAAAGATTTGTGATGTTTTATAAATACCACTCAACTTTTACTCACACACACACACACACACACACACACACACACACACACACACACACGCGCACGCGCGCGCGCGCGCACTCGCGCGCACACACACACACACACACGAACATGCATGCAACTTGTTAGAAACAGTATCAGAAAAGAAAGAAGGCTTGCCTCCTATTTCTAAAGCTCTGATTTTGAGGTCTTTGTTGCGAACAACCCTTCCTGCTGCTCGTTCTTGAGTATTCAAGCAGCCAGATGTAGTTCTTCTGATGCAACACGTTTACCAGGATGATTCTTCTTCCGCTCTCTTTTTGTTTCCCTGTTTGATTCTGTATCAAGACATGTCTCATTTCATTCCACTGCCGCACCTGTTTTCTATCAACTCCAAACTCTTTGGCAGTTTCAGAAACATTGTGATTTCGTAAGAACTAGAGGGCAGAAAGTTTGAAATCCACTGAATATGACTTCCGACGCGGCATAGTCCTATTTCTGACACATAACCATTAACTGAAAAGAAAACAGGGCCTGTTGGTCACTTCCGGTGATCCAAAGTGTAAAAGGTTGACGTCATTACGGAACTATGATGGCACACACATGCACACACATGCAGAGAGAGAATGTTCTAGGAAAGAGAGAGGGAAAGAGAGAGGGAAAGAGAGAGGGAAAGAGAGAGGGGAAAGAGAGAGGGAAAGAGGGCTGGGAGAGAGGGGGAGAGAGAGAGAGAGTTGCAAAACAAAAACCAAAAAAAAAATACAGCTAAAGTGTGTGTGTGTGTGTGGGGGGGGGGGGGGGGGGGGGGGGGGGGGGGGGGGGGGGGGGGGGGCTTGGGGGGGGGGCTTATACAAGGTAATTCACCAGTCGCAACGTTTTAGCCTCAAAGCAGGGGGTGGGCTTATACTACGAGATGGGCTCGGTAAAATACTCGGTATTTTACGGTATGTACACACACACACACACACACACACACACACACACACACACACACACACACACACACACACACACACACACACACACATGCACACATACACAGGTACACACACACACACACACACACACACACACACACACACACACACACACACACACACACACACACACGGTGGCGACGATTGCGTCTCTCTGTGAATGTTTGCGCTGGTTGTATTGTGGCTTAAAAAAGGAAAAAATGTATAGGGGAGGCAACGACTTTAGGTGTACGTGTGCCGTGGTTAGAGTTATTTCCCTTGTATTGCTCATTAGATTCACTCTTTTTTTCCCACTGTCGTGTGTGTGTGTGTGTGTGTGTGTGTGTGTGTGTGTGTGTGTGTATACCCCAAGTCTTCATATTCGAGGGCTGTCCAACCTGGAGTGCCAATAGATGGCCTGGACTTTGTCATTCCTGGTGTGGGAGAACCAGTGTCTGCTCTGCAGTCAGTGGAGCTACACGGAAGAGGGTGCAGCTGTACTGCAGAGAGCCTCTGTCCAGTCAATTGTTTTGGTACCGTGGGTGACAGAAGTCTACCTTTACCCCTCCCTAGAATTCTAGACTCATAAAAACGGGGATTGGGATGAAACAGTGTGACACAAAGACCACTGATTGCGCGTGGCCTTTTGTCGAGCAAAACCAACACGTTGTGACTTTTGCCTTAGAAAGGGAAAAAGTAAACAGTTTGAAATTCGTTTTGATTTTTACAGCCGCTCTCAAGTGTAAGAGGCATCTGTCTTTCGTGAGACTGGTTCTGTTCATACAGTGTAGATGTGTACTGTGGCAATGGACAGCAGCTATTTAGAACCAGTGACGCGCATGAGACTGAAAATAGCAATGAAGAAAAATATGGAAGCCTTTAATGACTGATGCTAATCAATAGCTTGGGCAGAGTAAAGATAAAAAATAAACAAACGAACAAACAAAATCAAACTAAAAATAAGTACAACTACCATTACAAAGACGATCAAATTTGTGCATACGTTAAGCTATAGTTACTTAGCAGAATCATTAGAAAGAAAAAGATTGTTCGTACTACTCTTCTTATATTTTACAAAGAATCTGAAACAAGCACTGTGTGATCATGATTACTGAACTCTGCTGTGAATCTTTCTCTGTACAGTTTGGCTGAAAAAAAAAAAGGAGAAAAAGCAGCGAAACGAAACTTCTAAAATGGCTGGAGCCTCATCCACATCCTGGCACTTGAGAGAAGGCAGACAACCGCTAGGGTCGAATGGCCCCAGACACAGTCTTTGAGTCAGTTCATGAAGAAAAAGAAAAATCTTGCTTTTTTTGGTAGAGGAGGTAATCGTTGATACTGTTGAAAGAGCTAGTTTTAATGCATTTTTTGTATGTAGACAAGGCGTAGATAAAAAGGCAGGCTGTAAACATGTCTTTCACCAGAAAGTTTTATACATAAAAACATACTACTTCATACATCGTTCTCAGCTCGTAACTGTCACCTCCCGCTATTCATTTTCTCGGGAAATCCTGTCATGATTTGGCTATACAGATCCTGAATCTACTGGTTTATTCGGATCCACACTAAAATTCGCATGTTCATTGTCGGGAGCTACGTTTCATTTCTCCACCGAGTTATGTCTGAATCAGTTCATGCATGTTTGGAGTATGTATATCTAGATAATGTTGGTTTCAGAGTAGGATGTCTGCAGGCGGAAATTAAAACAAGAAGAAAAAGAGAATGACTGGGCCGCCAAACGAAGGAGCAAACGAACCTGACATCAAACACAATACCTTTTGATCTGTTGAGTCTTCTTCCAGCAGGACAAGTAGAATTCAACACAATGGAAACAAACAATGGAAACAAGCGGTGCAAAGATTGTCACATATCTCTTCGATGTGGGTGCAAAATTTGGTGTTGGGTGAACAACTGAAGGTTTGTACCCATTATGTAGTTTTTACTCGTTCACACACACACACACACACACACACACACACACACACACACACACACACACACACACATGCGCGCGCGCACACGCACACACACACTCCCACAACATTATTTCTGTATTTATACGTTTCATGCAAATGTGCGCCCACTGCTTTG
>JADBJO010001444.1:302500-310000 GCA_016801955.1 Conus betulinus
CACCCATGAACTAGTCGATACCGGTGACCCCGACGGAACCAAAACCAAGACCACAGACGTGGAGAGGACATCGAAACTGAGGTCACAATGAGATCAGGGCATGAACGGCCACATGGTTTGAGACATTTTTTTTTATGCTGATCGATAAGAATGAGGATGATGAAGACGATGCGACGGATTTCCATTCCGGTCTGAGACTGCATCACAGTGCTGTACTCTACGCTTCCTTTCATAATATATTCCGGCGTCAACCAGCCCCGAGAGATACAGACACCTGCAGCGTTGCTCAGGAAAATTTGAGCAACGCTCCCAGAGACGCATCCATCAAGTAGATGAAACTCGACTGTGTGTTCCCAGTCTTCCAACTGAGTCCGCAGCAAACTCAGCTCTGGGTAGGAGCAGGTCGAGGAAGAAAAATCCCACATGGCTCTGATGGGAATCGAACCCAAGACCTCCCAGCTGGGAGTCCGCGACGCTGACCACTTCGCCACGGCGGCTGGCAGATGGTTAGTCTTTATGTCTGCCCACTTCCTCTCTTTTGCTTGTTTAAATGGTGGTATTGACATCCGCTCGCGCCTTGTCTTGTATGGTGCTCCCTTCGTCAGCCATCAACAATACGTTTTCTTGACGTGCGTGTGTAAAGAACTGAGTGTTTAGACTGGTAATCACGTAGTTTTAGTTGTGTTTTATATATATATATATATTTTTTTTTTGACTAATAAATTCCAAGGATAAGTAACCGAGCACCATTCCAGCAACTTACAGAGCAGCTTGGTGTTGCAAAGACCGCAAGAAATATTCGAGAATATTTGAAAACTCAACAAACATACTGCGGTATTGCACACCAGCCTTTTTCTGGGATAGCATTCTTCTTAAAACCGAAAAGGCAGAGGAGTGAAGTTACCACTTTCCGCGGTCACTGAGGAGAAACAATCAGGTTTCGAAATAATACCGGTATCTGACCAGGACTTATATGTTAGTGAGTTTCCTCCCCATTGGAGATTGTCTCCTCCTTGGAGACTATAAGCTTGCTGAAGACTCATTTGAGAAGCAGTTATTATTCCCCACTCACCCCCTCAAGCACATACTGTTAGTTAGGCAGAATTAACTGCCACTGCAGATATAAATGCTCATCTCCCCCTATTTTTTGACTCTAAGACATAAGAGCAAGTTTTGTTTTATTATTGGATATATATATATATATATATATATATATCTGTGTGTACACACACACACACACACACACACACACACACACACACACACACACACACACACACACGCATACATGCGGTGGAGGGTGGACTCTCCAGAGTGCGGTGGAGGGTGCACTCTGCTGGGTGGGGTCGGGGTGCACTCTGCAGTGTGCCGTGAGGGGTGGACTCTGCAGGGTGCATTGGAAGGTGGAGTATTCAGGGTGCAGTGGAAGGTGGACTGTTCGTGGACTCTGCAGGGTGCTGTGGAGGGTGGACTCTGCAGGGTGAAGTGGAGGCCGCGAGGGAGGGACTCTGCAGGGTGCAGTGTGAAGGGTGGACTCTGCAGCGTGCAGTGGAGGGTGGGTGTACTCTGCAGGGTGCAGTGAAAGGTGGACTCTTCGGGGTGCAATGAAGGGAGGGTGGACTCTGCAGTATGCAGTGAAGGGTGGACTCTGCAGTGGTGAAGGGTGACTCTGCAGGGTGCAGTGAATGGTGGGACTCTGCAGGGTGTGTGAAGGGTGGACTCTGCAGGGTGCAGAGGGAGGGTGGACTCTGCAGGGTGTGGTGGAGGGTGGACTCTGCAGGGTGCAGTGAAGAGGGGTGGACTCTTCAGGGTGCAGGGTGGAGGGTGGACTCTGCAGGGTGCAGTAGAAGGTGGACTCTGCAGGGTGCAGTGGAAGGTGGACTCTGCAGGGTGCAGTGTGAGGGTGGACTCTGCAGGGTGCAGTGGAGGGTGGACTCTGCAGGGTGCAGTGGAGGGTGGACTCTGCAGGGTGCGGTGAGAGGGTGGACTCTGCAGGGTGCAGTGAAGGGTGGACTCTGCAGGGTGCAGTGGAGGGGTGGACTCTGCAGGTGCAGTGGAGGGTGGACTCTGCAGGGTGCAGTGGAGGGTGGACTCTGCAGGGTGCAGTGGAGGGTGGACTCTGCAGGGTGCAGTGGAGGGGGTGGACTCTGCAGGGTGCAGTGGAGGGTGGACTCTGCAGGGTGCAGTGGAGAGGGTGGACTCTGCAGGGTGCAGTGGAGGGTGGACTCTGCTGCTCTGCAGGGTGCAGTGAGGGTGTGACTCTGCAGGGTGCAGTGGAGGGTGGACTCTGCAGGGTGCAGTGGAGGGTGGACTCTGCAGGGGTGCAGTGAGGGTGGACTCTGCAGGGTGCAGTGGAGGGTGGACTCTGCAGGGTGCAGTTGAGGGTGGACTCTGCAGGGTGCAGTGGAGGGTGGACTCTGCAGGGTGCAGTGGAGGGTGGACTCTGCAGGGTGCAGTGGAGGGTGGACTCTGCAGGGTGCAGTGGAGGGTGGACTCTGCAGGGTGCAGTGGAGGGTGGTGGACTCTGCAGGGTGCAGTGGAGGGTGGACTCTGCAGGGTGCAGTGGAGGGTGGACTCTGCAGGGTGCAGAAGAAGGTGGACTCTGCAGGGTGCAGTGAAGGTGGACTCTGCAGGGTGCAGTGGAGAGGGTGGACTCTGCAGGGTGCAGTGGAGGGTGGACTCTGCAGGGTGCAGTGGAGGGGTGGACTCTGCAGGGTGCAGTGGAGGGTGGACTCTGCAGGGTGTGGTGGAGGGTGGACTCTGCAGGGTGCAGGTGGTTGACCTTCGAAATTGTATTTCATCATTAGTAACAGGTCCTAGCATGACTAGAGTGTGGGCCGAATGATAAACTGTCAACACGTTTTCCCAGCTATCCCAATTTAAAGTTGTCACAAACACGTACCATCTAATATAATTGGAATACTGTGCAAACGTTTTGTTCTTGTCAGGTGTTCGTTCTTTCATGATATCATGATGAATAATACATATTTCTGTGTGTCCCGGTAATAGAAAAAGATAACAAACACATTTTTTTTTTATTAGCAAAGTCCTTTGTTTTCATAACATAACAGATTTTATTTCTTTTCCTTTTTTTTTTTCCTTTTTCTTAAAACTCGAAAAAAGGGATAGTAGGAAAGAAAAAGAATGAGAATAAGAGAGAGAGAGAGAAAGAAGGGGATGGTGGTAATGGAACAGGGGAGGGAGGAGCGCAGGGGTGTCATGGAGTGGGCGGGAGACTGAGCACAACACGAAAGTAAAAAAAAAAAACAAATAAACAAAAAAGGGAGGAAACAAAATGAACACCAGCACTACAGCAAACAACGCAATTAAAAATAAAAGACTGACACAAAACATCACGCATGGCTAAACCCTGAGGGACAGTTTTTATTCCCACACCTACTACACACCCTAAGGCGCCAAACAGCGTCGACAACAGCCAGCCTCCCGCTCAGAGCACAACACTGGCAGTTCACGCTCCCCAGCACGTAGTCCGAGCCCCTGTATGACGTCATCACTGCGTCATCCGACGTCACGGCACCACCTCCAGACCGTTTCCCGTAACGCTTGGTGGTCATGCTGCAAGCCGCGCAGCAACCAGTGTTGGTCATCCGACTGAAATAGCAGCAGCTGCAGCCGCTCCCTCTCTGGAACCTCCTCATTGGTTCATAGGCCCGCTTCTGTGCCCCTGCCATGCTATCCTCCTCCCTATCCGTGACATCATCGCGAGGAACTACGAGTCTCAAGGCCAGACATCGCTGACAGCTTTCTTGGTCATCGGTCAGCAAACAAAGTCCGCAGTCATCATCGTCGTCGTCGTCGTCATCGATAGCGGTGAAGATGGGTGGAGCGAAGCGTTTGACGCGGTGGTTGTCGCCGTGGGGTTCATCGTGGGAGGCGCCCGTGTTGCTCAGGAGGAAGGCGGTGGTGGATGGGGGGGTCAGGAGGATAAGCATCAGGAGAGGTAGAGAGACCATCATCATCAGCCAGACAGAAGTAGCGGCTATGGCACTCCTTTGTCTGCCCAAACAGAATGTACACACCTTGTCATCTCTGAAGGGAAACTGTATGGTAGACAAGACATGACAAAAATACTGCTAAGAAAAGAAAACCGGGAAAAGCACACGAATATTTACTATTCTATTCGTCGGAGTTCCCAGTGCACACGCGACTTTGCACACTGTGTACGGTCGGGAATCTAGATATCCGCACACCCTACTCACTCTTGATGTTTCTGGTAACATATCGATCCTTATGATATGCAAAAGATGTATGACTTTTGTAAGTAGATTCTTTTTCTTTGGATCAAACAATTCGCAGAACTCATGTATGTTACAGTATGTTCTAGCGAGAAATCAGAGGATTTCTTACATCACTAAAAAATTACATTTAAAGACGTAGTGAAATTCATTGCTTAGCTCTGACACATAACACAACTGACAAACTCTATCTTCTCTTGTTATGTTATACATCAGCCATTGTGAATCGATCATCTATGATTCGGTTTCTAAAATACAAATTTGTCAACAATGACCGTTGTGGTAACACATATATATAGTTTTCAAGATGGGGGACAATCTTGAATAGCCGATAATTAAAGAATACGTTTGTGTGTTACTATATCTATGTATTTTTGGATATAATGGTCTTTCAAATAGCGCCATTATTATTTTCATTTATAACCATTTTTAAGTCATTTTCAAACTGTTTCAAAAGCCCAAAAGCACTCCGGTTTTTCTTTTGCTTTTGTTTATTGTGTTTTTTTTCTCTTTTGTATTGTTTTTGTTTGAAATGAACACAAGTAAATTCATTAGTAATCTTCAGTACGATTTACGATTTAAGTCATACATGAATCGGTATATGATGCTGGAGAGTTCGTTGACAACTTTTAAGTCTACTAGCTAGTAAGAAAGCATTCTACTTTTAGTATATACACTTTTGGTGGGAGCAGGCCAAATTACCCATAAACCATGTTCATTGAGGTTGACCTATTTAAACCATAAACTATTTGACAGAAACAGAGCTGGAGTTTACTAGCTAGGTTAGTCATATTAGGACACCATACTTCACAACCTTACGTAAGACTGATCAGCTGTAGGTGAATCAAGAAACACAACAGGGGTAAACCAGAGAGAGTGAACGTTTTATCTCACCTACTCTGATCCCGGTCTAAGGTTCATTGATCACCCAGAAGAAATAACCTGGGTTCCTACCTACTTTGGGCATGCCTGGTGACAGACAAACGCCGCAGCCCAGCACAGGATCAGCAGGTCTACATAGAAGTGGATCAGTCACCAGCAACAAGAGAGGATCAACTATTCTCTCCGACATCAGATAACTTCTGATATTCCAAGTGGACTCAAACTCAACTCATCCAGAGCTTCTCCTCTCTTAATGATGAAACCGTAGAAAACCAAAACTCAGTCTGAACTGACTATCTGAAGTGGATTTGAATATTTCACCCTTGTATAAAAAAGTAAAGTTGATGTGTGAATGACACTTAACTGGTGTCAGCTCTTTATTGTTGTTCAGTATTGAATGTTTGAACTTATCTTTAATTCTGTCTCTCGGAGCTACAAGTACTTTTAAGTGTACAACCCAAACGAAAATCATTCCTGAGCCATTCGTGAGTAGTTTTTTAACAACCCCGAAAAAAAAGTACAAATTTCTTTCAATGACTAGCACTAGAAAGTAGCCCCTTCCATAACTAGTGAGAGAAAGGGTGGAGGTGAAATTTTACCGTAACTCAACAACAGAGAAAATATCCTTAATCCTTCCCCTAGAGGACACCACCCCACCCACTCCCAACTCTTGTCACAATATATTTTTAGTAATGGTATTATGATGACGATGGTGATTATCATTATTATCATCACCATCTCCATATAACAACAGTCACAGTCATTCTGTCAGATAATTATATCTGTACATCACGTGGCAAAATGAGTTTCCGGTATTTTTCTTTAAGTGCAAACATAGCTTAGGTACCCTTATCATACCGAAGTCTCTGGGCAACATAAAACTTACTATTGCAATTAAAGTAAATGTCCATACATTGAAACCTAGAATCAACTTCACATTTTGTCCATTATAAGTATACGTAAACAGTTTTTTTTTTTTTAATCCATGCAAAAGCAACTTTAATTTTGTTACCGTTAAGTTTTAGTTCCTGTAGCACACAATACAGTGATATAGCATTTATAACTTTCTGTGTAAGTCTTCAACACATTCAGCACAAACTAAAGTCTCGTCTGTTTATAACAAGAAAAGCATCTTCAACATCACACTTATATCAACATTATTACAACGTTTCCACACATTCAAACTTTCGGAGTCATGTCATTCTTTTCATAAATAAGTGCCTGGAAATCGTTCGGGTATACTACAAATAACTGTGGCGATAAAGTTCTCGCCCTGGCGAACGCCAACGAAACATTGGTAATAATCAAAATATTGATTTCGAACCTTCGCGCATGACGTGGCGTAAGGGCACATACCTCTAATGACATTAGCACTTTTCCATGAAGACTACCTCTCAAAATAGAACAGAAGTTTCACGTGCCAGTCAGTTTCAACACAAGTGACGTACTTCTACTAAAGTACCTCTCTCTCTCTCTCTCTCTCTTCTCTCTCTCTCTCTCTCTCTCTCTCTCTCTCTCTCTCTCTCTCTCACACACACACACACACCACACACACACACACACACACACACACACACACACACACACACACACACACACACACACAAATACATGCATACAAGAAAAAGACAAATAGACAGACAGGCAGACAGACAGACAGGTGGAGGGACAGGTTTAGTAACTTGCAATAGTAAGTTTAATGTTGCCCAGAGACAGGTGGACGGGCTGACGAACGACGGACGGAGGGACAGATGGTAAGACAGGTAGGTGGGGGGGGGGGAAGAGAGAGAGAGAGAGAGAGAGAAAGAGAGAGAGAGAGGAGAAGAGAGGAGACGAGACGAGACCAGACAGAGACAGAGACAGGTACAAAGACAGACAGACAGACGAACAAAACAAAGAGACAGACAGACAGGGAGACAGGCAGACCGACTGACAGACAGACAGACAGACAGACAAACAGACAGACACTGTTCTTAAAAGTTGATGGTGGATAAGCAGTTAGTGGACACGCCTGACAATTATTTCCTCTCCCAGTCGCGAAACCTATCTGTGTATTTCCGTCGACGTCTTAGTAAAAATAGCCCCTGAAGTGGACTGCCGATCATTTTGCAGACAAATTTGAACGGGACGAATGGACAGAGCTCAAAAGTACTGAGCAGGGGTTAAAAAATATGAAATAAAGAAGAAAAAAAAAAGAAAAAAAAAGAAAAAATAGGTAAGATGCCTACCCCATCCTTTTTCCCCTCTGCTCGCCTTCTATGTTTCTTTATTCTTCTTCTCTCCCTTCTTCTCCTCCTTCTTCTCCTCCCCCCCCCCCCCCCCCCCCCCCCCCCCCCCCCCCGCCCCCACCCCCCCTCCCCCC